>OZ022245.1:12619609-12622109 GCA_963978895.1 Erpobdella octoculata | reverse complement strand
TATAAATTAAATTGAGGTTTAAGTAGGGACAGTGGCTTAGCAGCGATCATTGTGCATTTAAGTAAAGATATTCTTAGCACCCCCTTTGAGATACAAACTTCCTTGTTTTAACCGTGATGTAGAAAATTCTGAAAAATCTCAAAAGTATAATTAATGTCCGAAAAAGTTGAAGTTTGAAATATTTAACTGTGAATCACCTGACGAATCATGGTGCCCTAAAGTAGCTGTTACCCTTCCCTCTTGAAGTTTAAGAGATGTAATAAGCTTTAGATGAAATCGAAATAAAATATTAATAGTACTGATTTTAGGAATTTTTTACAGAAACGTTATGGCATATATCTTAGTTTAATAACGCTCTGGAATTTTATTGTATTATTAGATTTTCGAGAAAATACAAATACACTTTTTAATAGTTTTCTGGTGACACCAGAATTAAACAAAATATAAAAAAATAAACAAAAGATAATTAAGAAATACCCAAGAAATACCCAAGAAATACCCAAGAAATACACAAGAGATACACAAGAAATACATAAAAGAGACACTAAAGTTAAACGAGATAAAGAAATAATTACATGAGATATAGAAAGAAACACATAAGAGATAGAGAAACACATAAGAGATAGAGAAACACATGAGAGATAGAGAGAAACACGTGAGAGATAGATAAAAACACGTGAGAGATAGAGATATCCACATAAGAGATAGATAAAAACACATGAGAGATAGAGAGATCCACATAAGAGATGGAGAAAAACACATGAGAGATAGAGATCCACATAAGATATGGAGAAAAACACATGAGAGATAGATAAAAACACATAAGAGATAGAGAGATCCACAAGACACATGACGGACTGCCTCTTTACACGGAAGCTGTCATCTGTAATCAAGTCTCACAGCGTATGTATTTGTTCATCAACGCCTGTGTGTGAATATAAGTTCAACGACAACAACATCATTGTTATCAAGAACAAAAATGTCATCATCATCATCATTACCAACATCGTCGTCATCATCATCAGGAACAACATCATCATCAACTCCAGTGACAACCAACTTGCACAGAACTTACCACTACAACATCACATGCCGTCTGCCAATAAATCGGGCTTTTATTAACCAAATGACGATTTACACAAGCTGCTCTTATTCAGAGACCACTGCTAAGCGGGTGACATTACACGAACACTGAAACGCCTACAATTAATTCATTATTATAACTTATTCGCTTGCACCAACATCGACATGAGATAACCCCGACACAACAACCAACAACACAACAACACAACAACCAACAACACAACAACACAACAACCAACAACACAACAACCAACAACACAACAACACAACAACCAACAACACAACAACCAACAACACAACAACACAACAACCAACAACACAACAACACAACAACCAACAACACAACAACACAACAACCAACAACAACCAACAACACAACAACCAACAACACAAGAGCATTCGATCGGCTACAATGCCAACAACTCCAACACAACACCTCCAACAAAACAGAAGGTGAAATAACGAAGAAGTCACTGTCATAAAAAACTTCACGTGGGAATATCGCTGTGACGTGGTCAGTCCAATTTATGCCATCATTCAATGATCAGCTGTGATTCCTGCAAAGTAGTGCAAAAAGAAATCTCGTCACTGTCGTAAAAATGACCGATCACGAGGCGTCACGCAAAAATCGTCTGAAAAAAAGAATCCATAATAATAATAATAATAATAATAATAATAATAATAATAATAAGAAGAAGAAAAATCACTTTGCTTTGCTCTTAAAGTTTTAATTTTAATTGCTTTACCTATTAAATTTTAGTTGAATAAACATCTTTTAACTTACTGGCGTTTAATTTAAAAAGAAGCCGTACTCATATGCAACGCCAACATCTTCCTACCACGCAAAATGACTTTCCGTCAATTAGCGATTCTTTTAATTAAGAAAAGTTTGATTCTCCTGCATGGGGATTTTTTAGAAATATTTAAAGGAATACATTACAACGATGCTGCAAGTCTCTTGTCGCACCCTATTGTGGTGGTATGTTTGTACTTCTAGGAGGGTTCTGGGGGCTGTACCTGTCCAGACGGCAAAGCTGTTGATGCTCTTGGATTTCTCTTCTTTTGATGCTATTGAAAAGTCCTAAAAAGATTCGTTACGGTCCTTCAATGAGCAAAGAAATAATGCGCTTGGGAATCCAACAGGAAGCTGTGAATAAATCTGTGCTGAGATTCCACAAATTTGTTCATCTTTCCACTTTTCCTTTCTTAACACTTACGTCCTTCAAGGCGAAAAAACTTTAAAACCTTCGGATTACCAATCAATCTATCCATCCGCCCATTCATCCAATTGTCCACATGTCTATCAAACCATTTATCCATACATCCGTCCATCCATCCATTTGTCCATCAGACCATTCATCCAACTATCCGTCCTTCCGTCCATCCGTCTATCCACTTACTCACCCACCCACCCACC
>OZ022245.1:12612109-12614609 GCA_963978895.1 Erpobdella octoculata | reverse complement strand
ACAGAATTTTTAATTGGTTTTTGTTGTTTCAAAAATGGAGGAGATAAAAAATAAATGGAAAAGAAGAAAAAGACAAAAAAGAAGAAGAAGAAGTTGATGAACTAAATTATAAATCACAAGATGCCGAAGTGCTCTTCTGAAATTATAATTTCTTTTTCATTGTTTTTCGACGTTAAAAACCTAAGCACTTAAGTAAAGAGAGATAACTACACAGAGAAATTGAGAGGCCTGATAGATATGGCTGTGAAGATGTTTATTAATAATTCAGTTGTTATTTCATGGAGTCACGGACCACACATTGTTACATATAATAAAAGTACATAAATAATTGTAATATTAATTATGATTTTCACATCAAATCAGTTGCCACGCAAATTTACGCAAAAGTTCTTCTGTGTACAGCTGTACATATTTCTCTTTTACATGTGTAGGTATATTTGTATATTTATAGTGCTACCATGGTAACGGTTGCCGGGCAACGATCTCCGATTGGGGTAACTTTAGGTCGCTGCTATTGCCCCGGCGGTTCGACGTGATTGCAATCGGTGAAATTGCTACTAACCCTAACCTTAACCCTAACCCTATCTCTAACCCTAACCTTAACCCTAACCCTATCTCTAACCCTAACCCTAACCCTATCCCTACCCCTAAACCCTATCCTAGGTAGTATCATAAAAATTTCAAAATAATTTTTTTTAAATTTCATTCATATTTTTATATAAAGGTACAAATTCTGAGTTTGAATATACCATATAGTTTAAAAAAAATAAAATTAATAAAGATATAGCGAATCAAAGATCGCGTACCGCCGTGGCAATAGTATTAACGTAACTTTAATGTTCTGCACTACTTTGAAAAAGCATATTACAAAAAACCAAGGGGGAGGATGGCAAAACCATGCCACCGACGGATCCAGGGAGCATGGCCCCCCTTCAAGAGTTTTAACAAAAAAATTTGAACTTAAATTTTTTACTTAGCTTGCTATTTCATTTGGTTTGTCTGTATTCTGACGTTTTATCTTTACTGAATTCATCTCTCGACCATCGATAGTCGTGATATTTGGCAGATATTTACAAATTTCCGACTTTTTTCGAACCAATTTAATGCAAAATATATTTCAAATACTATTTCAAAAACATTTAAGCCTCCACTACCACCTAAACTTGATTGGTTTAAAGAACTGTGATGATCCGAAAACCAGGAATATGCTCAGATGTACAAACGAATTTTTTAGTTGTATTTTTTCCTCAACAAAGCGTGTAAAGAAGATTAAACATTTCACTGACGTAATAGCTAAAAAGCAGTTTTATGGGTTCCTAAGTCTCTGCAAATAGTTAAAAAGTGCCTGGTCAAAACGGTACAGAAAGAAAATGAAAGAAAAAGAGTGATAAGATATAAAGGAATAAAATAAAAAGTTTTAGTTTCAATTCCTTTATTTTGGTAATACTGAATAAAAAAATTCAAGATATTTTACAACGGGCTGCATAACGACAGTAATCAAAATTTTAAAATTTTAAAATAGTTTTCAGGCCCCCTTACGAAAATCGTGGATCCACAGCTGCCGGTGACGATAAGTTAAAAAGGCCACACAGGGATTCGATCAAAAAGTTTTAAATCAGCTGCTATTTTTCCGATTTCTCGTATTTGATTTGTTGAATCAACAAAGCGTGGTCAAGCCTTCAAAACCCATTTGGCCAAGACACTGTGGGGTCTTGAGGGCTTGTCGCCACACATACACCAGAACATGCACATTATCTTCCTCTCTCTCTTACACTCATTCTCTTACAATCATTCTCTTTTTCTTTTTCCTTATTTCTCTGTCTAAACTTTCCAAATGACTTTAAGAGTCGATTCACTGTAAGTACACATCATGTAAGTACACATGCTGTAAGTAAGTACACATCATAACAGCATAGTTAAAGGCAGACCATGACCTTAACCGCCTGCACTCCCCCCCTCCCCAGCTGGTCACCACACAGATGCGGGACGTGATTTTTAAAGATTTACTCAATTTCCACAAACGAAAAGTTTTCCTTATCCTGATTGACAATTACTTTATTGAATGAATTAACTAATGGGATTAGTAAAAGTAACTGATGAAAGGACTTTTCAATGGACCGCTTGTGTGGGTGGCTGGGTGGATGTCTGGGTGTCCGAGTGATGTTGATGATGTATGCACGCAAATGTGCACGCCTGTTTGAACACACAAGTAGTATTTTTAAGTGGATGTGCATATGGGAGTCTGATAGTTTAAATTTGTATCTGAAAGCAAATAACATTTTGATATTTTGTCTACTCAAAAATAAACGTTGTTTTCTTATGTTTTGCTTCACGAAGTGATCGTGTGTACGTGTATGAAGGGGGTACTTGTGAAAAAATTAAGCTTTAATCATTTAACAATTTCAGATAGCAAAGGTTTTTAATAAAGGTGAATCATATTTGAGTTTAAAAAAGATAATAATTTCATTTAAAATTATGTAAATTATTTCAAACTTGTCAA
>OZ022245.1:12597109-12607109 GCA_963978895.1 Erpobdella octoculata | reverse complement strand
GTTCCCGGTCGCTTTCCGCGTTCCCGGTCGCTTTCCGCGTTCCCGGTCGCTTTCCCGTTCCCGGTCGCTTTCCCGTTCCCGCTCACGCTTGCTCTCCCGTTCCCGGTCATATATATATATATATATATATATATATATATATATATATATATATATATATATATATATATATATATATATATATATATATATATATATATATATATATATATATATATATATATATATATATATATATATATATATATATATATATATATATGAATGTTTGTGGGTTAGTTTGTCTATTATAGAAACGGGAAAGCGACCCGGAACGGACAGCGAGCGGGAACGGAAAAGCAAGCGTGAGCGGGAATGAGAGAGCAAACGTGAGCGGGAACGGGACAGCGACCGGAAACGGGAAAATGACCGGGAGCGGGAAAGCGACCGGGAGCGGGAAAGCGACCGGGAGCGGGAAAGCGACCGGGAGTGGGAAAGCGACCGGCAGCGGGAAAACGACCGAAAACGGGAAAGCAAACAGAAGTGGGAAAGCAGGTGGGAAAGGAAACGGGAGAGAAAGAGACAAACATTAGAAAAACCTCTAAAAAACCCGGGCAACACCGGGTATCTCCGCTAGTACATACATAAACACACACACAGACACACATACATGCACACACACATACATACATACACACATACATACGCACATACATATATATATAGTTCCCGCTCGCTCACCCGCTCCGCTCCGCTCATTTTGTGACGGATTTCAAAAATTTTTTTTTATATTTGATTCCCCTTGATTCTCAAGGTTGTGTGAAAATTTCATTACGATCGGATGAATGGTGTAGCAATGCATGAATAACATACCTATATACATACATACATACATACATACATACATACATACATACATACATACATACATACATACATACATACATACATGCATACATACATACATACATACATACATACATACATACATACATACAAACATTTATTTTTATATATATAGATATACTAGCAGTGCCTGTCGCGGCTTCGCATACTTGAAATTAGAGAATTTGAACCGTGCATCCACAGTAGCGTGCTGTACGGGCTGATTTTTTACGGCCCGGCCTGTTTCATAAGCCAAAATTCCATGCCCGGCTTGGTTCTTTTAATTTGGACCCATCCCGTTATACAGGCTTAAAATTTCGGCCGTCCCACCTTGACTTCAGGTTTGGCGCGGCCCGTCTGAAAACCCTAAAATCACGGCCCATGCAGTACTCTAATCCATAATGCCCTACACGGATTTTTATACCTGGTCCGGCATATTTTATAGGCAAATTATTCCAGGCCTGTCATGTTATTTAGGCCCGAATTGGACCATTTCATAAGCATAAAAGTCGAGGCCTGGTCAAGTCCGTGATGAACTGAACTTAGTCAGTTTTAACGGGCACAAAACCTCAAAGCTTGGAAACAATTTTTTTAAATAATAAAGCACGTACCTTAAAATTTAAAAAAAACAAATACAGACGTTTAAGGTTTTTAAATTTTCAGTTATTGAGTTTTCAAGCAAATAATCTTTTTCTGTAGTCCTGGAAGCCAAGACATAAAAAATTGGTAAAACATGTGTAATTTTATTTTCTAAGTAGTATCTAAATACGAATTTGTATATCTGTAGTATTAAACATTTACCGTTTATTCTCTTACTAGTTTTATGTTATTGAGAAAATTATTTTATTTTTTCTAGTGCATTTAAATAAAAACGTGTTTAAAAAATCTTTTATTTAACAGTATTATTTTCAACTTTTTAGTCTTTGATTTTTGCAATCGATTTAATAGTAAAAGAGAAATATGAAACAAGTGAAGCAAAAACAAAATTTTTTTTAAAACACATTTTTATATAATCGATTGTGTAGGCCACATTCTGTTACATAAACAACGAACATAATAGCATAGACAATTAATAGTTTGACGAAAATATCACAAATAATTATTTAATTAAATTTTGTCCAATCGATCCAAAAATTTGATAGAATGCATTGTTAATCAGTTTCGGAGGTATGTTTAAATTTTTAGGTCACTAGGGAAGTTAGTTTAAAATCGATTGCAAAATTTGACGACAGACAGACAGTCAGACAGACAAACAGAGAAGTCAAGTTAAGTAAAAGTTTGTACAAACACAGTAAATGTTACCGAATTATTTTTTTTTAAATTAAATATTTTTTCATTTAGAAAAGTAAAATATTATAATGTTTTCTGTACATAGCCATGAATGATAAATGGTAATTGTTTTTATGTTAACTTGATATGATCTTAAAAAGTTTCTAACTAATTGTCAAGTTAACATTAAAATAATATGGAATACTAATTAATCAAATTTTAACAGTTATAAATTTTTGAAAGTACATTTTATTTAATTTTTCTATTTATTTATTTTATTTAATTTTTTTATATATGATATTCGTATGAAAGATTTCATTCTCAATCAATATTTATTAAACATTTATGTATTTATATTTATGTATCAATTCGAAAATACGAATCATTAAACATACGACAAACAGGTGAAGTTAAATGGAAGCCTGTACATTTTTTGAAAATTCTGTTTTCGGGAACTCAAATGTGAAGTGGAAAAAAGAATTAGTTGCTTCAAACCCCAAAAACTAAGTTTCAAAGTGTTGAAATTCAGTATCTAGATTATTTAAATAAAAAAATACCTGTTTTCCCATTTTTTGTTAATTGTATTTCCGGGACTTCAAATGTGGGGTGGAAAATAAGGTTATTTATTTTTTTTTAGAATATCTGCCACTCAGAAACTGAAAATACTATAAATGTGAAAATTAGTATTTAAATACCAGTTAGAAAATAAAGTTACACATGCTTTACCAATTTCTGATAATTTGGCTTCCGGACCACGAATGTAAAAAAACTAAAATTTAGTATGTGGATTTTTCTTTAAAAAATAATAAAATAAGTGTTTCGTTATTTTTCGATATATTAGTTTTTGAGGTTTGAGGATTTGTGCCTGATAAAATGGCTTAGTCCAGTTCAGCGCGGACCGGGCCAGACTTCGACTTTTGTGTCTACGAAACGGGCCAGTTCGGGTCTGAAAAATTGTGCCAAATTTACAGGGCGGGCTTGGAATTTTTTACCTATGAAATGAGGCGGACCAGGTCTCAAAGAGTCGTGTAGGGCTCCATGGATGCATGGTTCAAACTCTCTCATTTGAAGCGATATTAAAGTTTTATGTTTCGATCAACACATCAGCACGAACAGATTAAGGGCTAACACACAAGCACACATACACTTTACATACATAGAAACTCTGATGCACATACCTATTGTATACACACTGATATATAAAGGCGCATCTGCACGGCATGATGTATCGATATTTGAGAGACTCTTCCCTACCTCCCAGTAATAAAGGGATACACTAGGATTACTCGAGTACGAACGAATCGCTAAATCAAAGTCTGCACTTTCAAATAACTCAGGAAAACAGAATCTCTCTCTCCCTCTTCTCCCCCTCTCTCTCCCTTTCTTTTTTTCACTCTCTCCTCCGTTGCTATCTTGAATTAAATTAACTTTTAAATGCAGTGAATTTGAAATGCGAAGGCGTGCGAGCTTCTAGATTAAGAAGAGAAAGATTTTTTTCTAAAGTTGGAACTTTTCAAAGGTATAAAAACGACTTTGATTTTTTTTGCATGGCAGTAATCTCCATTCTTTTCAGTTTCTCTCATCCTCCACCTTTTTCCTTCATTCCAGTAGAAATTATTTTGCAGAGGCATTGGCACGTCAGAGGGGTGTTGATCGAATTAGCAAGGAGCAGGCGCTAGTGATTCAATTAATGAAACTCAAGTTCAAGATTAGCACTGCATTAACTCAACTCTCCTCCCTTGCACCACTTTTCCACCCCCCCCCCCATGCAACTTGTCGCCTACCCCCTCACAATTCACTATTCAGCCCCTCACATTTTAAAACGTGTGACTCTGCATCATCATCATGACCACCAGGCACCATCTCTTCAGCGGAAGTGTCTGCGGTTCTTTTAAGTAATATCATTGCCGAAATAATTTCTCGTTTTCTTGAATAAAAAGCTTTTTTTCTAAATTTGATGTGAATGAGAAGTCCATAAATCATGAGAGACTACCAGTGGCGTGTGGTCGCGTCAACATCTTGAGGTACTGGTCCCCATTCATCATATCACTGCCCCGGGACGTGAAAGCTCTATAGGACCTTCGGTGCAGAAGCTATGGGGAAGAAGTATGGAGCAGAATGGAAGAAGGTGTGCATGTCTGCCATTATCGATCTCGTGGTCAAATGACGCTGACTCTCTATAATTTTGGTGACCATGTGACGTATTGGTTTGATAACAGGTAATGACCACTGTCCGGTCGAAAGGAATTATCATTGGATGAATATCATGAGATATGGTGGCCGCTTTATGGTCTTATCATTGATCATGGTTATGATGATGATGCTGGTTGTATTGAAGGTTATCAAGTTAAGATGATTTAATGATATAGTATTATTTTATACTGTCGGTGATTGGATTAGTGATAATGGTGGTGATAGTTAAGGTAATGAAGATAAAGATGACGAAATGAGAATGACGAAGATGATGATGAAGATGATGATGATGGTGATGGTGATGGTGATGGTGATGATGATGATGATGATGATGATGATGATGATGATGGTGGTGATGATGATGATGCCGACGACGACGATGATGATGATGACGATGATGCCGACGATGACAACGATGATGATAATGAGTGTAAAAATGGTGACGGTGACATTAATGAATCAGCACGATGAACAAAATAATAAAAAAGACTAAAAAAGGTGATGATGACAAATTAAATGGGAGTAGGCTCGTGGGTAGTTAAAAAAAATATAAAAAGCATAAAGAAGAAATAGTAAGAAGAATAAAACTAGGAAGAAAGTATAGAAGCAGGAAGAGTAGAGAGAAGAAAAAGTGAGAGAAGAAAAAGGAAGAAAAGTACAGGAAAAAGAGAGTAAGGAAATTGAAGTTTAGAAAAAAAATATATATATATATAAGGAGAGAAAAAAAAGTGTAGAAATAAGAAAAGTATTAGAAAAAAGAGTATTGGAGAGGGGAGAAGGAGAAAGTTGGAAAGTAGGAAAATAGAGAAGAGGCATTCGGATTTGAACGGTCAAAGTTTGAAAAGAGACAAGAAGTCATAAATCACATAAGAAAATCCTTCTCTTTCTCAATACAACCAGCGAACCATGAAAGGTCGGAATGCTAAAAAAACAGCAAATAAAAATAAATAACAAAAAAAAATAAAAGTAATTTTTTTTTCTTTCGTCTCAAAACACACACCAACTGTCACGAACCACCGACGTTCAGGAATCGATTCCTTTCAAGACGATCGACCTCCTTCAACAGCCACCCCCACATACGCTCACACACACACACATCTTAAAATTTATGTGGACACAGGCTCAGGTAGAATCGAGCCAAGACCGAAACCTTAATTGCAGAAACCAACAACACCGGGTGGACAATAAAACAGTCCTTCCTATATTGTTTACGCAAGATTACAAAAATAAACAAAACAACTTTTTCCTCAAAAATATAAACACACATACACACATACACAAAGACACACACACGCACACAACTACACACACAAAGACACCCATAAACACAGGTACGCACACACATACACATAAACACAGGTACGCCCACAAACACACATACACATAAACACAGGTACGCACACAAACACACATACACATAAACACAGGTACGCACACAACTACACATGCACACAAACACACATACTACACAATCAAACGTGATTACACATTCACACATACAAACGTTCACATTGACATAAACTATTTGCCGATTTTCCTTGTTTATGCTGATTGCAGGAAGAACACAATGAATGAATGAATTCTTGTTGTTTTTATAAAAGAAGACGCAAGAAACGGTGCCGGAGAAAAAGAAGAAAAGATAGAAAGAAAGAGAAAGAGAGAGAGAGAGAGAGAGAGAGAGATTCAGCTGCAAGGATAAACTTTTGTTAATTGTTTTGACCATTCTGCAATAACCTCAATCATTCAGCAATGATTGATACGTAACACGTGTCCGCTTCCATCCAATAACAAATTTCTTACTCCCAAAATCCCCACGACGCTACTTCCTCTAAATTCTTCCTCTCCCTTCTACATATCTTTCTTTATCTCTCTCTCACCTTCTCACTCTATGTCTCTTTTTCTATTTCTCATTATTTCTTTCTTTCTCTCTCTCTTTCTTTCTTTCTTTTTTTCTTTCTTTCTTCTTTTCTTTCTTTCTTCCATTCTCAATTTCATCCTATCATCTTTTCCGAAGACATCGGGACACGCAAAATAACTATTATAGCTGCAGTGTGGACTGGGCACTGATATATGTATGTTAGTAGTTTTGAAAAAAAACTTGCTCGTTAGGATTTCTGGTCAATAAAAACCTCTGAAAAACCCACCATACAAACTCCTTCCAACAACTAACCAGAGCGCAGGCAGTCTGACAATGAATCAAATGCAAGAACAAATATACACGTGAGATCAAAGCTTTTCGCATGCGTGTTTTGACAAGCCACCATAAAGTGGCGCCTTCCATTAAAGCAAGCGACGCGCTTAAATACGAATCCTGTACTGTTTCTTTCCACAACGGAAATAGGCGCACTGCATCAAAGAAACGTGCAATTCATTTTCGCTTTTTTTCTTCTCCTTACAAAATGTCTTCCAATTATTCTCCTATCATTTCCCAAACCAGCAGTTACCGTCGCTTTAAACTTTAGAAAAAAAGCCAACGATTTGAGGCGACATTTACTCAAATGTCACAATGTGAATAGCAATTTCGTTTTTTTCGCTAGAAAAAATTTGCTTTTGCATCTTTTCTTTATGTTAACCTGGTGCTTTTTGTACTTGTTTTATGCGGAAAACATTACAAAAATTAATTTTTTCCCATTAAATCTGGAAAAAAATTAATTTAAACAAAAATAAAAAAAGAACAATGCAAATGCTTGCTTTGACGAGGATGTATCCGTCCTTGTCTGAGATGTGAAGTACTGCGTCCTCGTGACACGTCGTTTTGAGCGACCTCTGAAATGTCGAAGTGCCATTCATTTTCATCGTGGCCAGTCTCGGACTGTAATAATTTTCGCTCGGCACGTAGTTCAGATCGTTGCTGATGTCGATACTCTTGAAGTAGGGACTGCTCCTGTCGAGTGTTTCGGGAACGCTGGTCTTGCCGATGTGGTTGACGCTGGAGTAGTTGATGTTGCTGTTTTTGGGAAGAATCGTAAAACTTGTGCTGCTTTTCGGCTGGTCGTTATTAAAGTTAGATTTTTTAAGCATGACTAAAGTTTGTTTTCTTTTTCGTCTCAAGCACATTCTACGAGTGAACACAGCCAGGACGATAATGACAAGGACAAGAATGAATGAAACTGTTATTATGAGACACACCAGGTACTTTCCCGTGAATGTCGTCAAGTCTAAATCCGACCAGCTGAAGATCGAAGAGTAACCTTCTGCCTCGCTTTCGATGCTCGAGTGACTCGAAGACAGCTGTAAAGATTTATTGACGCATACTTCAATATTGACCACGGCAACTTTCTCCGGTTGACCATTATCCTTCACTAAGATTAACAATCGGTGGGTGACGTCGATATTTGAACCCTCTGAAGGAGACGTTCTTGACGTGAAAGCGTCCTCCTTGGCCACCGTGATTTCACCGTTGAATGAATTTATGGCAAAAATATCGTCATCGTTACCTTTAGCTATCGAATACAAGAGACGAGCGTTTTCGCCTACGTCGGCGTCACTTGCCAGAATCCTAGCTACGACGTAATCTTTGTGAGCAGCAACAGGAATGTGGAAAAGATAGAGCTGGTTTGGAAAGAGGATTCGAGGGGCATTGTCGTTCCTATCCGCTACGTTCACCGTTACCTCTGCCGACGTGACGAAAAACGGATGGTTGAGATCGACGGCGCTAACCCAAAACCGATGAACCGAGTGATGTTCTCGGTCCAACGGTCGAACCGTGGTAATTTTACCGGTTATCGGATCGATGCTAAACCAGTCCTGAGCTTCGAGAGCGGTCGCATAATTAGAAACAGTCGATTCCAGGCCGAGAGCTAGCCTGGCGTCCGGAACGTGAGCTGTGGAAGCGGTGTGAGACAGTCCTATCTCGGTGTCACGAAAGTTGTTTTCTAAAACATTAGAAAGAGGGGTGTGCCGGTGTTGATGATAATGTTGATGATGATGATGGATGGAACGCGGTTCGACAAGTGAAAATCTAAATTGATTGTAGGGAGATGAATCAAGATCCGATGCTGATACGTGACCAATCTCGGTTCCTGCCGGTAAATTTTCTAGCACGCCAAAACTATAAGCTTGACGCGAGAACTTCGGAGGTTCGTCGTTGACGTCAAGAATGTTAATGACAGCCTTCGTCGCTGATGATTGAGCCGTAGGCGAACCGTTGTCGTGGGCGCTGACCTGCAAGTAAACCTTTCTAGCACACTCAAAGTCCAGTGGCTGTCCGACAGTTATCAGACCCGTTCGTTCGTTAATGTGAAACCACTTTTCTACTTCCGAATTGATCTGTCTCATTTCGTTCGTCCATCCATCTGATTGAGGCACGTTTGATGCTTCGCTGTCGTCAACGATGAATTGAGGGTCTTCGTCTTGACTTTTGTCGGAGTCATCGAATGAATCAAAACTTAAGCTTTTTTCATTCGTCGAAGTTTTCGATCCTCGTTTCAATTGGTAGTTTGGATTCAAGTCAACTTGGACGACCTTCATCTTGTAATTAATTTCTGCATTTCGTCCCGCATCAGCATCTGTAGCCTCGACTTGGAGAAGATTCGAACCCGAGACGAGAGACTCCAGAGCATTGCAGACGTACATGCTCGATGAAAAAAGCGGTGGATTATCATTTTCATCTTCTATTTGTACTACGATGACCTCTGACGACTCGTGACTCGGCCATCCCTTATCTTTACAGGTTATCTTCACTTCGTATGAGCTTTGAGTTTCTCTATCAAATGATATCCTACTTACAAATACCAGCATACTGGAATGGTGCTGCTTCAACTCAAAAGCAGATGCCGATTCATCTTCCAGCCAGCAATTAACAATTCCATTTTCACCTTTGTCTTTGTCCTCAACCGAGAATTGAGCCACAAACAAATTACTTTCTTTGTTTTCGGGAATTTTTATTTGTGCATCTCCTAATGAAATGTGGGGGTAATTGTCATTTGTGTCGGTCACCTGGATGGTTGCTCTGGTGTATGCTGGAATTGAACCAGGTCCTGAATCTCTGGCGGAGATGACAAGTGAATGGCTTGTCTGCAGATGAATTAAATAATTAAATACTGAAATTCAATTCATAGGTAGGCTAATGATCATTCACATTAAATCTGTTTAATTCTTATAATAGACGACAATAATATTTACAAGTAACCTGTTTTTCATAATCAAGATTTCTAACAAGATAGACTGCCCCTGTATTTGGATCAACATTGAAAGGTCCATCATGGCCCGGTTGCTTGGCTAAGCTGTAAATAATTCTGGCATTTTCTCCCTCATCGGCATCTGTGGCAGTGACGTTCAGTACGATCGATCCAGCCTCCAGATCTTCCGGCACAGAAATGGAATATGAACTTCTATCGAATTTCGGGGCGTTATCGTTTGAATCCGTTATTTCGATGACTACCTCCAATTTACCAGATTTCGCTGGTTCTCCTCCATCGATGGCAATCAACCAGCCATGATATCGGTCAGCGTGTTCCCTATCTAGCTCCGTAGACACTACAAGATGGATGACCAGTGATTGAGGATTGACATCAGCATCGTCATATGAATCTCTGCTTTGTACAAGAGTGAATGCTTGTATGTCCGTTTCGTGTCTGTTGTGGATGAAACGATAAGTCTGGACGCCGTACGATCTATCGTCTGCATCAACGGCGGTCGGAAGATAAAGCTGAGTTCCTGGAGAGAAATAAAT
>OZ022245.1:12582109-12592109 GCA_963978895.1 Erpobdella octoculata | reverse complement strand
CTATCTCTATCTCTATCTCTATCTCTATCTCTATCTCTATCTCTATCTCTATCTCTATCTCTATCTCTATCTCTATCTCTATCTCTATCTCTATCTCTATCTCTATCTCTATCTCTATCTCTATCTCTATCTCTATCTCTATCTCTATCTCTATCTCTATCTCTATCTCTATCTCTATCTCTATCTCTATCTCTATCTCTATCTCTATCTCTATCTCTATCTCTATCTCTATCTCTATCTCTATCTCTATCTCTATCTCTATCTCTATCTCTATCTCTATCTCTATCTCTATCTCTATCTCTATCTCTATCTCTATCTCTATCTCTATCTCTATCTCTATCTCTATCTCTATCTCTATCTCTATCTCTATCTCTATCTCTATCTCTATCTCTATCTCTATCTCTATCTCTATCTCTATCTCTATCTCTATCTCTATCTCTATCTCTATCTCTATCTCTATCTCTATCTCTATCTCTATCTCTATCTCTATCTCTATCTCTATCTCTATCTCTATCTCTATCTCTATCTCTATCTCTATCTCTATCTCTATCTCTATCTCTATCTCTATCTCTATCTCTATCTCTATCTCTATCTCTATCTCTATCTCTATCTCTATCTCTATCTCTATCTCTATCTCTATCTCTATCTCTATCTCTATCTCTATCTCTATCTCTATCTCTATCTCTATCTCTGTCTCTGTCTCTGTCTCTGTCTCTGTCTCTGTCTCTGTCTCTGTCTCTGTCTCTGTCTCTGTCTCTGTCTCTGTCTCTGTCTCTGTCTCTGTCTCTGTCTCTGTCTCTGTCTCTGTCTCTGTCTCTGTCTCTGTCTCTGTCTCTGTCTCTGTCTCTGTCTCTGTCTCTGTCTCTGTCTCTGTCTCTGTCTCTGTCTCTGTCTCTGTCTCTGTCTCTGTCTCTGTCTCTGTCTCTGTCTCTGTCTCTGTCTCTGTCTCTGTCTCTGTCTCTGTCTCTGTCTCTGTCTCTGTCTCTGTCTCTGTCTCTGTCTCTGTCTCTGTCTCTGTCTCTGTCTCTGTCTCTGTCTCTGTCTCTGTCTCTGTCTCTGTCTCTGTCTCTGTCTCTGTCTCTGTCTCTGTCTCTGTCTCTGTCTCTGTCTCTGTCTCTGTCTCTGTCTCTGTCTCTGTCTCTGTCTCTGTCTCTGTCTCTGTCTCTGTCTCTGTCTCTGTCTCTGTCTCTGTCTCTGTCTCTGTCTCTGTCTCTGTCTCTGTCTCTGTCTCTGTCTCTGTCTCTGTCTCTGTCTCTGTCTCTGTCTCTGTCTCTGTCTCTGTCTCTGTCTCTGTCTCTGTCTCTGTCTCTGTCTCTGTCTCTGTCTCTGTCTCTGTCTCTGTCTCTGTCTCTGTCTCTGTCTCTGTCTCTGTCTCTGTCTCTGTCTCTGTCTCTGTCTCTGTCTCTGTCTCTGTCTCTGTCTCTGTCTCTGTCTCTGTCTCTGTCTCTGTATCTGTCTCTGTCTCTGTCTCTGTCTCTGTCTCTGTCTCTGTCTCTGTCTCTGTCTCTGTCTCTGTCTCTGTCTCTGTCTCTGTCTCTGTCTCTGTCTCTGTCTCTGTCTCTGTCTCTGTCTCTGTCTCTGTCTCTGTCTCTGTCTCTGTCTCTGTCTCTGTCTCTGTCTCTGTCTCTGTCTCTGTCTCTGTCTCTGTCTCTGTCTCTGTCTCTGTCTCTGTCTCTGTCTCTGTCTCTGTCTCTGTCTCTGTCTCTGTCTCTGTCTCTGTCTCTGTCTCTGTCTCTGTCTCTGTCTCTGTCTCTGTCTCTGTCTCTGTCTCTGTCTCTGTCTCTGTCTCTGTCTCTGTCTCTGTCTCTGTCTCTGTCTCTGTCTCTGTCTCTGTCTCTGTCTCTGTCTCTGTCTCTGTCTCTGTCTCTGTCTCTGTCTCTGTCTCTGTCTCTGTCTCTGTCTCTGTCTCTGTCTCTGTCTCTGTCTCTGTCTCTGTCTCTGTCTCTGTGTCTGTCTCTGTCTCTGTCTCTGTCTCTCTCTCTGTCTCTGTCTCTCTCTCTCTCTCTCTCTCTCTTTCTCTGTCTCTGTCTCTGTCTCTGTCTCTGTCTCTGTCTCTGTGTCTGTGTCTGTGTCTGTGTCTGTGTCTGTCTCTGTCTCTGTCTCTGTGTCTGTGTCTGTGTCTGTGTCTGTGTCTGTCTCTGTCTCTGTCTCTGTCTCTGTCTCTGTCTCTGTCTCTGTCTCTGTCTCTGTCTCTGTCTCTGTCCCTGTCCCTGTCCCTGTCCCTGTCCCTGTCCTGTCTCTGTCTCTGTCCCTGTCCCTGTCCCTGTCCCTTTCCCTTTCCCTTTCTCTTTCTCTTTCTTTTTCTCTTTCTCTTTCTCTGTCTCTGTCTCTATATCAAATTGGTCCAGCCGTTTGGATTTCCATAATAAAACAAACAATTCATATCGATTGCAAAACTTTACAAATATTATAACTAAAAAGAGTCTAATAGTAATTATAATTAAAAAAGACATGTTAAAAACCACGTTTTTTTCCCTTAAAAGATAAAAATAATTCTCTGGCTAAATAAAAGTTTTTTAGCTTTTAGTATGTATGTTAAAAAATTTTTTAAACAAAAGAAGTATTTTTGTCTCTTTTTTGTGTTTTTAAAAAGTTTTTCTAAGTACTATATTCTCTTTTTTTACTCTTTCTCTCATACAGGCTCGATCTCTCGCTCTCTTATCGTTTGTTCAATTAATTTATTCAAATTATAAAATAAAACATTTTTAATTGCTTTTAATAGTTGTTCTAAATGACGGATATTTGTACTTCTTGTTCCGCAGCTATACCATCATCATCACCACTTTAACCACCACCACTACCACTACCACCACCACCACCACCATCATCATCATCATCATCATCATCATCATCATCATCATCATTATCATCGTCATCGTCATCGTCATCGTAATCGTCATCGTCATCGTCATCGTCATCGTCATCGTCATCGTCATCTTCATCATCATCATCATCATCATCATCATCATTATTTGAACTAAATAATTAATCATTATCAAGACTGCATCTAACGAAAAGCAACGCAACTGGTTAATATCAAATCTCGTTAGCTTGTCTGTAATGCATCAAGAAAATGATGAAGAAGAAGTGCTGCAGATTGGCATGTGAGTAAGTGCATGATGAATGAACCATGCACATCATGCCCAATGAATTATGAACTCAAACTCTGCTTCTGATTGGTTGATTGATGAAGAATGAATTGATTAATTTTTCTCATTCATTCGTTCGCTCACTCATTTATGCATATATGCGTATATATGCGTTTAAATCCGTCTGTACTACCTCCAATATATGTTCATGCATACATCCTATAGTTGAATTCATAGTGTGTACTTGCATCATAACATAACATAAAGGAAATGATGGGCGCAAACTATATGTCTCTATGCCCATATCTAGAATTATATAAAATATTGTTCATATATATGTTCTTTAAATAAATGTATGTATATATTATTAAAAATCCTTTTTATAGTTGTACATAATGTCGCTTATTTCGAAATGACAGTCGATTAATCTTTTAAATTCATTAACTTGATCGGCTTCTACGATTTTCGAAGGGAGGTTGTTCCAAATTGCAGTCGATCTGGTCAGGAAGGAATATTTTCTGCAGTTGCCGTTGAATCTTTGTGTTTCCAGTTTGAACTTGTGACCTCTTGTTCTTCTTTCTTCTGATATCTTTATATTAGGAAAACACAAACGTCCTTCTTTGTCTTGAATAAAATTGTAGAGCATGATCAGGTCCCCTCTCAGTCTTCTGTACTTTAAACAAGGAAGCTTCAAAATTCTCAACCTGTCTTCATATTTCAATCCCTTGCATGCCTTGACCATTTTTGTTGCTCTCTTCTGGACTCTTTCAATGGCTTCTATGTCTTTTTTCTTCCATGGTGACCACACACTGACTGCATACTCCAATCTGGATCTAACCAAAGCTTTATAAATCAATATAAAAGAATCTTTTGTTAAATCTTTAAAATTTCGTGAAATTATACCTAACAGTGAAAAACATTTTTTAATTATTTCATAAATGTGATCTACAAATGTTAGTGAACTCTGGAATGTAACACCTAAATCTTTTATTTTGTCAAGAAAATTAAGTTCCACTCCTTCTATATTATATAGCCGACGATCATCTAATTGGCGTCCATATCTCACCGCAACACATTTACCAGCATTTAGCTTAATTTCCCATTTTTTACTCCAATCTCCTAATGAATTTAAACAGCTCTGCAATATCAATCGATCATCACTGCTTTTTATAGTTTTAAATATTTTGGCGTCGTCTGCGTACATAAACAGCTCCGCCGAGTTATTCTTAACTATTTCAAACATGTCATTGACATAAATTATGTAAAGTAGTGGCCCTAAAACACTACCTTGAGGTACCCCACTTGTAACTTTAAATCTATTAGATGTGCTATTATTAACCCTAACACTACTTGTTCTGTTTGTTAAATAATCTTTAATCCAATTAATTAAGCCTCCATTGACGCCATAATTTTCTAGTTTATCAATTAACTTTGCATGAGATACACGGTCAAACGCTTTTTCAAAATCCGTATATACCACGTCTATTGTTTCCCCTTTATCTAATGCACTGCTCCACATATCCATCAATTTTAACAACTGAATTGTAGTTGACTTTCCTCTCGTAAAGCCGTATTGCCTATAATCTAGAAGCTTATTTCTATCAAAATGTATTATTAATTCATCCTTAATCAATGATTCTAACAGTTTACAGCAGATACAACTTAAAGAGACTGGCCTATAATTACTTGCAGTATTTTTATCACCTTTCTTATAAACTGGGGTAATGATGGTATACTTCCAATCATCAGGGACCATTTGAGCTTGCAGTGATTTGTTGTATAAATTGCTTAAATAGCTAGAAATAGAATTTTTACATTCTATCAGAACCCTTGAAAAAATATTATCTGGTCCTGCCGATTTGTACTTATTTAATTTATTAATTTTATTTTCGACCGCGTATTTGTTTATTATTACTTCCTCCATTATGTGGACAATAATATTATTGTTAATTGTGGGACTTATTTCTAGACTATCATTGCTTATATAAACGCTTTTAAAAAATTCAGCTAAACAATTTGCCATATCAACGTCACAAGTTATAGTTGTTGCAGACCCGTTTATATCAGTTTTTATCATATATTCTAACTTAGTTTGACAGTTTCTGTTTTTATTTATATGTTGCCAAAAAACCTTAGGATTGGTCTTAATTTTTTTGGCCAATTTCAGTGTCTCAGCTTCTTTAATTTTATTAATTGATTTCCTTAATTTGTTTCTGATATTTTTAAATTCTGCAAAAATATTATTATCTCTAGTTCGGATAAACTTTTTCCATAGTTTATTTTTTGTCCTGCATTGCTCAACCACATTTTTAGGTAATTTTCTTTTATGGCACTTAAATCTTAAAATTCTATCAGCATCAATGACAGGAATATAATTCCTAATAGCTTCATTCATTACTTGACAAAAGTAATGCCACATATTGTTAACCGAGTCTTTACTTGCAACATTGTTATCTATTTCCGACCCATCACAGTACAGATTCTCAATCAAATAATCGTTCATCAAATTATATTTTCCACTGTTAAAATCAAATTTGGATATATTGTTAATGGTTTTTGATTTATAAAAATTTCTAATAAAGGAGAAATTTAACACACAATGATCACTTTTACCTAGTGGGGAATTATATACTAAATTTTTGATTAAATCGACGTCCTCGACTAGAAGCAAGTCTAGAATGGACTGCTTTTGAGATCCGCGACACCTTGTAGATTCCTTAATTAGTTGAGTTAAAAAATTATCATTTAAAAAGTTGATCAGTTTATCTTCAGATGACTTAAAATTTGATTTGTAAGTATTATTTTTCCAGTCAACGTTTGGAAAGTTAAAATCTCCAATTATTAATTTTACTCCTATTTTAGATTGGAAAGCTTCTAACAGTAAAAATAAATTATTATTATTTTCTCTACCTGAATTCGGACTCCTATAGATGATAAGAATAAAAATATCAGGATTTTCATCTATTTTAATACACATATATTCATTGAAATCTATTCCTAAATTTATAATTTGGCACTTAATATCATATCTAACATAACAAAATATACCTCTAAATCCTTTTTTCATAAAATTATATGAATGCAAATTAAAATTGTTTATCCAGAATTCGGATTCAATAAATTCATTTACATAATATTTTGCGTTAACCTCAGTAAAAATTAAGATATCTTTTGTTACGTCATCTGTATCTACTAATAATCTTATCTCACTCATTTTATTAGTAATGCAATCTACATTTGAATACATAATGTTCAAAACGTTTAACTGATTGCATTCTTTTTTATTTTTATTACCTTCATATTTTCTGGTGGACCCCTTACCCGAAACATGAATTCCCCCTTATTTTCACTTTGCAGTTTTTTAGCTTCTTCCACCAATCTATTTCTTTCGGATCTTTGTTCGACATTTAGATCGTGACTAATACCAACGTTTTTCAGATTTTCATCTAACTGTCTAATCTTAACTAAATTTTCCATTATAATATTTTTAGCAATTTTATCATTGAATTTTACCAATATTGGTCGTATTTTATCACTCTTAGCCCCTAGTCTAAATATAGCTTTTATAGCAAATTCGCCAATATGCCCCCCTGATAATTGGGAACATAGCTTAAGAACTTGCGTCTTATCATAAGACACGCATTTCGTAACATCTTGATCTTTTAATTCAGCTACCCTGTATAATAAAATGTTATTTGCCCTATCTTCTAAATCGTTGCTAATTTTAATTTTATTATTAGTTTTCTCGATAGCTTTACAAACAAGATGCACCTCTTTGTTTACCTCCTGCACGTTTTTCTTAACCACTTCCCCCACAACTCCTGCCCAGGACTCCATCACAGATTTCTGTGCCGATCCACCTGAAACCAAACCTTCAACCTTCTCTTTAAACAAACTAGACCACTCCTTTGTAGTCTTTTTGTTTTCATCCAAACTTTTCGTCGTGCTGCTCGTGAGATTATCAATTTTCAAAATTAATTCTTTAATTTCAATAGCCTGCTTTTCTATTGCTAATGCCATGTTCTCATTTTTTTTTAAAACGTGCTTCATCTCTCTTATTTCATGAGCAGTTTCTCTAAGCTCATTATGTGTTGGCTGTAACTCTTTTATTTCTACCAGGATCTTCAAACTGTCCTCATTCGATTTTAAACAGCAGTCACAAAGCCGAAGACCAAGCACCTCAGCAGGAGATGGGTTTTCTAAACAAGTTTCTTTTTTATTTTTAGGAGGCATAATTTAAACAACCTTAATTGGAAATAACCTACACTAATATAATTTGTGACCGATAATACCAGGCTTATCGCCCACGAGCCTTTTACAAAACGTGTTTAAGCAAAGTTAGTTTTATTCTTAACAAGAATCGTTGCATTAATTGTAAGAATAAAAATAACACTTATCTTTGTATCTGAGAAGATCCACTCTATCGAAAATTTTCTAACTTCAAAATTGTTCTAACTTCGAAATTATTCTAACTTCGAAATTATTCTAACTTCGAAATTATTCTAAGTCGAATTCAAGGAAACCGCCACCACGAGCACAACCACGAGCGATAGATATAGATATTTTAACTTTATATCAATTGAATTAAAATTTTTAGAAACTTCAAGAGATTTAGAGAGACACCTCTTGCATGCTAGCCATATGAACGTTTATTTGCATCACATGTCTGTATATTCTCATCTTATGCATATGTATTTGCATACTATGCATGTATGCTTGTATCATCGTCTGCAGGCTCATATTGGTAGGTATGCATATATATTTGGATCTACGCATAAATATTTAGATCTACGCATAAATATTTGCATCATATTGCTTATTTGCATAATATACATACGTCTAAATTCTCATACTATGCATTTGTAGTTGCATATTGTGCATGTGTGTTTGCTTCACTTCAAATGCATTCGTATTTGCATCAGATGCATGTGTATTCGGTTGATATGCATGTGTATCCGGTTGATATGCATGTTTATTCGGATGATATGCATGTTTATTCGGTTGATATGCATGTTTATTCGGTTGATATGCATGTGTATTCGGTTGATATGCATGTGTATTCGGTTGATATGCATGTTTATTCGGTTGATATGCATGTTTATTTGGTTGATATGCATGTTTATTCGGTTGATATGCATGTTTATTTTTCTCATATGCGTGGATCCCGTTTGTTTCCTAACGCAAAGAACAAATTTTTTCTAAAGCTTTGATCAATAGAATACGATTGATTTAATGCATGGCTTATGCATACTGAATTTGAAATAAAATTTACAAATGAATACTACGATATTTGAAATTAAAAGTGAAGCGTTTTCATTATAATAAGAATAAACAGTTGAAAATGTAAAATTATAATAAAATTGAAATAATTAGAAAATGAATCAGGTTGATATATTTCTTTATGTACAAAATTGAACTATTTCATTCTACATAACAGTATTGAGGTGACAGTGACGACGATGATCATGACGACGACGACGATGATGACGATGGTGATATAGAAATAATATCTAATTTAGAAATAATATCTAATTGAGATAATAACACAGATGATGTGCGTGTGAAAAATTAATCTTAATGACATATTTGTACATTCGTGCATGCATGCACATTATCACAATCTCTTTCAATTCCATTCACTATTTACTAACGTTACGTTTTCTATATGTAAAATAACTGCAACAAATTAATTAAAATAATTAATTAAAATAAATAATTAAAATTAAATTAGAAATAAACCGACAGAAGACACCTTGAGCATGCAAACATAAAATGGATACAGAGAGAGAGAGAGAGAGAGAGAGAGAGAGAGAGAGAGAGAGAGAGAGAGAGAGAGAGAGAGAGAGAGAGAGAGAGAGAGAGAGAGAGAGAGAGAGAGAGAGAGAGAGAGAGAGAGAGAGAGAGAGAGAGAGAGAGAGAGAGAGAGAGAGAGAGAGAGAGAGAGAGAGAGAGAGAGAGAGAGACAGACAGAGGGAGGGAGGGAGAGATATTTAGCATAAATGATGATACATGTCGTGCTGACCTTTCGTTTTGTCTTAGCTTTCTTAGTAGCATACATGACAGATGGCCATGCATTGGTCATCGCATGAACCAGATTTTCCTCTTTTTCTTTCTTTTTAAAGATGACCTCCTCTCTTCGGCATGCACATGTCCTCCATATTTTCTCATCTAGGGAGTACTTTGTACGGTCGAGACAGGAGCCGAACCCCCCACCCAATCGTCTGCACATTTTACTCCAAATAGTATCATCATTTGTTTCCCGGTACAAGCCTTTTGATATTATTATTATTATTTTGTGGCTCATTAGGTTTGTTACGCTTTGTGATTGTTGGAGTGCATTTTATAATTTGCAATTAAAATTGCTTTACATGTATTTTAGTTATTTTACATGAAAAGATATTCAGTATCAATCAGTTGTTTTTGTTCGTGTGCGATCCAATTCATTAAGAATGAATTATTGAGGACGCATGTATGCAAGCATAAATCCAGTAATAAAAAGAGTATTGCTGGTGTAAACAAATATAAATATGACAGATGATGATGATAATGATGACGATGACGATGATGATAGTAAATGGTAATGATGATGATGATTGTAGTGGTAAAAAAAAAGATAAAAGGAAAGTAGACGTAGCAGGTGCAATTACTTTCGTTCTCTAAGATTTGTGTCTCTCAGCCTCGTGTCAGCGGGTTTCCACTTGCAAAAGAAATAAGAGGGATCCTCATAATTCATGGTCTTTGCGTCGGCTCGCACCGGTCCCCATAAACCCGTCCCCCGTCTCCGGACGCGATACGCAGCCGTCCGTGTATTGAATGCGCAATAAGTTTGAGGGACGTCTCTCCCGGTGCCATAAAGCAAAACTGAGCAAGCCTCTAATGGCACTGCTTGTCGTTAGGACCAGAGCGTGATT
>OZ022245.1:12565763-12578263 GCA_963978895.1 Erpobdella octoculata | reverse complement strand
TTTATAACTTGATTTTTCCTTTCACAAGTGTCTCTCCAATTGTAGTTGTCAAGGATTACCCACAATAGAAAACAACGCGCTCTGAAAATAAATTGCGGATAAATTTATAGATATAAATATCATTATATGTATGCATAAGTATATGCTTGTAAGTATGGGCAAGTATCTGTTAACAAAAATTTATATGTGCATCTTCATATGTACATGTATATGAAGTTGTAAGCATGTGGATTAGTGTGTAATATATTTATGCATTTGTGTTGTTATATGCATATTTGTATATGTATTGGTCTGTGCCTTCTTGTATGTAAGCATATGTTTATGCCTATATTATATTTATGCATTTTTTCTATGCAGTTTGCAGATATGTAAATGCAAAACGTTTTGTACAAAATAAAATTCAAAATTGTCGGATTAACTGTTTTCGTCATCCTACTATAAACGAACGTAGACCATATATGGGTATGAAGCTTTAATACGTAATTTGTCCCTAACATTTCAAGTTATAATAATAATTAAACCATGTGACACTTTCAAGAACATGCATTTTTTCAGAGCCTGTTTGTCTGAAGAATGAAAATCAAAGAAGAAATTTTAAAATTCTGTCTCCGTTATCATGACCATACTGTACATTTAAATCCTCGCATCAACGCCGCCGTTGCAATCTGCTGATGAGAAAACACGCAAAACAAATAAAATATATTTTTTTATATTATGAAATAAAAAACAATTTTTGAATGAGAAAACAATAATCTGAATTCTGCGAGCAAAAAATCGCCTTCCACGGGGTTTGTGTCAGCGCTCGCACGTGAGTCGATTGGTGAGGAGCAAGAGAGCCAATATCGTCGGTGAGGAGCAAGAGAGCCAATATCGTCGGTGAGGAGAAAGAGAGCCAATATCGTCGGGACTTGAAATTGCGAGGCACTCCAACGAGCCCGAGGCAACGAGCAATTAAGAACTGCAAGTTTTAAAATTACACAGCGAATGTCCTGCAGCACTTAAATAGCAAGCAATTGATCTCTTTCTAAATTGTTTTTTTTTGTACTTTGCCACCGTGGAGCGATCGATGTGTGAAGTCGCTTTTTGATGTTTCCGTACAAATGACTTCATTTTCCAATAGAATGGAGCATAAAAGATTCATTTGAAATTCTTCTTCGTTACGGCTTAACAAAAAGATGTTGTTGAAGATCACTGATCGTTCCCGGTTGCTGTTTTGTAGTCCATTAAAGCAAAAAATAGCAAATAAAATCGGTTTTTAAATCATTAATATAAACTTCGCCGTGTTGGCTTGCTTGAGTCGTTCGTTGGGACCCTTAAAAACGCATACTTTCCGCTATCCAATCAAACTAAAACTTGGTGTTTAAAATTGTCGTCAATGACAATGCATTCGTCAAATTTTCAGATTTATTAGAAAAATTTTAAATAAAATATAAAATTAAATTAATTAAAAATATTAAAAATTACAAATTTTCTTCTGAAAAATAAACTTTATTCAAAGAAAAGAATGTTCATTTTTTTCAAATCAAAAAGTTACACTACAAATTTTATAATTTTCATATTGATTCGAAAGTTTCCTACATTTTTAATCGTGACACACGCCACACATCAAGCATAATTAGAAAACTGTGGTCAATGGTATTTCTATTTTATACGCTTATCATCATCAAAATATGATTTGCAAAATATTAGAAGTTGCCGAAATATAAAATACAATTTTTTAAAAAAAAACAAAGTTTTTTACTGATCAATTTTTGTAAGACTGAATTTTAAATTTTATTTAAATGCTTTAAAAATGATAACATAGTCATTCATTAAATGAATGTATTTTTAAATGCTATAAATTAAACTGCTGAAGAAAGTTTTGACTTTATGACATATCCTTGTTTAACGTGCTAAAGACTGATTTAAAAAGAAGGAGCAAGCCAAATTATTTGGTCAATTAAACTCACAGTGCTTTGAATTACGACCGGATCTCCGTGTGTGTGGTGTCGTACTTTCATGAATGCAGTGTCCCTTTTATGTACGTTCTCGTTTAAAGTTGTTTTGTTTCTTCGAAAAATAATAATTATTAATGCCATTATTATTCATATATTATATAACCTTTAATCATATTAATCAATTTTTTAAATTATTATTTAGATCGTAATAATATTAAAATTATTCTTCTTGTCATTATTTTTTTGGTTAAATAGCATTATTATAGTTTTTCAGGCCTTTCTTGAATGCGGGGGACACCTGATACAGTGGGTCTGTATTCTAAAACGTAAAAAAATCCATTGCAGTTTTTGCAGAATGATTTGTAAAAAAATTTTATTTTAATTTAAAAATTCCTAGTCAAAATTTGAGTCAAAGGAGCTTCAAGAAAACTAAATCTGCATGCAACTGAACAATCATATAATTCGTGGGCAGCTATCATGGTTTAGTATCTTTTTGATGAATTTTAGAAATAGTCGTATTGCTATTTTTGGATTTGGCCCGAAAAAAATTCTACTCGATTCATCGTCCCATCCTATCCAATCTGAATCCGAGAAATCAAATTTCATACAATTCTGGAACCGACTAGACCCGTTATGGTTTGATATCTTCATTTAATCCCAGTTCACTGTGTTTTGTTTAGCAATTTCAAATTTGTTTAAAAACTAAACGATCTGTAGGTGGATAAATATTCAAAAATACGAAAACTCAAAAAATTTCCTCAGTAAAATGGTTTGATTCTTTTTTGCTGCAGTTGTATTTTTATCTTTTTCTCAATGTTCTAAGGAAGGAGGTTCATTAAACTGTCACTTTAGAACGATGTGGTAATTTGGTGTGTTATAAAACATTCTCTGACAATCTTGGTAAACCTGTTGATGTTCATCAATTCAAACTGTCCACTGTGACAGTGTGACAGATTCAAGTTTTGAAAAACTGCCAGCAATCTCCAGTTTTTGAGTATTGACAATAATCTCAGGAAACCTTTCTGTGCATTTCTTATATTTTGGAAGGCTTATAGTTTGAATGAAATTGCCTTAGTCAATGAAAACGATGTTGAAAACTTCTTCAAGTTGTCATCTTTACAGAGTGTGTGCATCATAGCAGAATCATCTAAAACAAAATTATCTCTTATGGGAACATGGCAAACGTCTATTTTTTTTTAAATGACAGATTTAAATATTTTTTATTTTATTATTCTAAATTAACTTAGAATTGATAAAAATGTTTTTCACCTTGCTTTCAAGTTTACAAAAGAGTAGCCGATAAGCTTTTTCATTAATTTTAATCGCTATGCATTGCCATGCTATATAAGCATGCATAAATGCATAGTTTAAAGTCAAGAATTCTGGGAAAAAAGAGTTCATAGCGTCACTTCTTCATTGGACCCAGTGGCATCACTGTGGAGGCTGCAGGCAAGCAGACTGCACTGGTTGACACCGACACAGCGGGGGCACCAAATTATGAATTATGACTGCAATGCATGTCATTGTAAGCAAATGTTGAGCAATTTTTTTAGGTGACAAAAAATTGATATTTTAAAAAAAGTTATTGTCACTAATAACAACCGCATAAATGTTTTATAGCGATATTTCACTGTAATCTTTTTTAAGACGACTTCCATTTGTCAACCACATTTGTCAACCACATTTTTCAACCACATTTTTCAACCACATTTGTCAACCATATTTCTCAACCAAATTTTTCATTCACATTTGTCAACCACATTTGTCAACCACATTTTTCAACCACATTTTTCAACCACATTTATCAACTACATTTCTCAACCACATTTCTCAACCACATTTTTCAATCAAATTTTCCCCATGTCGGTCTGAAACTAGAAATCCAACCAATCAATTTTAATTGTCGTATCAAAACTACATCCTTCGAACTACAAAATATTTCAATATCTTAGCGATCTACAAATTGTTTTCTAGTTTTTTACAGTTTTTGTTTTTTAGTTTTCTTTGTCCCAAGATTTGTGCTTCAGTGCGCATTATTTTTCCACTAAGAAATAACGTTTTTAAATTGGACTATAAAAGTATTAATTATTTATAGTTTTCTTAAATATAAATAAAAAAACTATTTTGATTGAGGTGCTTATTTCCTTCAAAACAATATATTATTAATTTAAAACTTGGTAACAAAAAAACTGCAGTTATATCTTTAACGAAGATGACTGATTTTATCATTAAGGATCTTTCAATGCTTTTTTAATTAAAAAATCTTACTCAGTTCTTTGAATTTGTAAAATCTATTTCTATGCATCGCCTACCCAGTGACATTCTTTCATGACATATCCTTCCTGACATTCTCTCATGACATATCCATCATGACATTCTCTCATGACATATCCATCATGACATATCCATCATGACATATCCATCATGACATATCCATCATGACATATCCATCATGACATATCCATCATGACATATCCATCATGACATATCCATCATGACATATCCATCATGACATATCCATCATGACATATCCATCATGACATATCCATCATGACATATCCATCATGACATATCCATCATGACATATCCATCATGACATATCCATCATGACATATCCATCATGACATATCCATCATGACATATCCATCATGACATATCCATCATGACATATCCATCATGACATATCCATCATGACATATCCATCATGACATATCCATCATGACATATCCATCATGACATATCCATCATGACATATCCATCATGACATATCCATCATGACATATCCATCATGACATATCCATCATGACATATCCATCATGACATATCCATCATGACATATCCATCATGACATATCCATCATGACATATCCATCATGACATATCCATCATGACATATCCATCATGACATATCCATCATGACATATCCATCATGACATATCCATCATGACATATCCATCATGACATATCCATCATGACATATCCATCATGACATATCCATCATGACATATCCATCATGACATATCCATCATGACATATCCATCATGACATATCCATCATGACATATCCATCATGACATATCCATCATGACATATCCATCATGACATATCCATCATGACATATCCATCATGACATATCCATCATGACATATCCATCATGACATATCCATCATGACATATCCATCATGACATATCCATCATGACATATCCATCATGACATATCCATCATGACATATCCATCATGACATATCCATCATGACATATCCATCATGACATATCCATCATGACATATCCATCATGACATATCCATCATGACATATCCATCATGACATATCCATCATGACATATCCATCATGACATATCCATCATGACATATCCATCATGACATATCCATCATGACATATCCATCATGACATATCCATCATGACATATCCATCATGACATATCCATCATGACATATCCATCATGACATATCCATCATGACATATCCATCATGACATATCCATCATGACATATCCATCATGACATATCCATCATGACATATCCATCATGACATATCCATCATGACATATCCATCATGACATATCCATCATGACATATCCATCATGACATATCCATCATGACATATCCATCATGACATATCCATCATGACATATCCATCATGACATATCCATCATGACATATCCATCATGACATATCCATCATGACATATCCATCATGACATATCCATCATGACATATCCATCATGACATATCCATCATGACATATCCATCATGACATATCCATCATGACATATCCATCATGACATATCCATCATGACATATCCATCATGACATATCCATCATGACATATCCATCATGACATATCCATCATGACATATCCATCATGACATATCCATCATGACATATCCATCATGACATATCCATCATGACATATCCATCATGACATATCCATCATGACATATCCATCATGACATATCATCGCAAAACGTCATATTATTATTAAGACATCGCTATCATTATCATCACCATTAATAATGAAATAACTTGTCAAAACGGCTTTCTCTTAAAGTGGAAAAGGCTTTCAAAGAGTGTAAATAGTAAATAGTAATAAAAAAGCCATAACAGTGATAATAAATATATCATCTTTGAGGTAAAAAAAAGAAGAAATATTCAGTTAATTCCAACGATGCCAATTTAAAGTATTAAATTATGAAGAAGTTGTGAAAAGAAAGATCCTAGAAACAACTTTCTTTTTTTATTCATAGAACTAATTAGCGAGTTTTGTAAAGAGCGCGAAACGAAGCAGACGTATTTTGAGACGTCAGTGCACAAAAGGAGGGAAAGAATGGGTACGTTTCAAACCCAGTCACTTTGAATTGAGCGAAACGACGCAATTAAAAGCAGGTAATACAGGTGTCAGTCAGGTGTTGACGAGAGAAGATGACTCTCAAATATCGATTCATGTCGTACCGTAACGACAAGTCTGTCGTTAAAATTCTTTTGTTAGCCGACGACGCAGAGGTCGTAAAACAAGAAAGTTTTTTTCTTGCAAGTCAGGTTGGCAGAACATTGAAGATGCCGATTTGTATCCAATTGTTGAAATTGAATTCAAGTTTTGTCGCTGTCCGAGTCAGTAGTTAATATAAATATAATTTACAATTATTATATATAACCTGTCCGTAAATATAATTTATAATTATTATTTATAATTAATATTTATTATTTATAACCTCTCTACAAATATAGTTTATTATTATTATTTATAACCTCTCTATAAGTATAATAATAATAATTATTTTTTTATAACCTCTCTTAAATATAATTTATAATTATTATTTATAACCTCTCTATAAATATAATTCATAATTATTATTTATAACCTCTCTACTTCCACGCGATGATGAAAAATTTGGATTAAAATAAATTATTCTTAACTTTAACTTTTAACTTTTCAACCACACACACAAAACACACAGAACACACACACACGCACAACCACGCATACGCACATACACGGACAATTACACAACGACAAAATCATGCCAACGAGTAACTAATTCAGTTGATAATTCAATCACGTGATCTACTTCTCGCCAGAATTTTCCCACTTGTTAGTTTCATTTTCTTTTTTTCATTCCTTCCTGACAAGTGTGTCATCACAGCAGAGGAATGCTTTCGCTTTTGAAAATTTCAGCTTTCAGTTTAATCATCCGCTTGGAAGTGGTTTCGAGATAGTGCAGAAGAAGAAAAAATAATTTCTGAGGGCAGGAAAGAAAGAAAGAAAAAAGAAAAAAAGAAAAAAAAGAAAAGGAAAAGGAAAAAAAGAAGAAAAAAAATGAAAAGAAGAAAGGAGAAAAAATAAAAAATAAATTTTATGAAAAGGTGAAAGAACTTCTCAGGGGAAATATCTCTGGAACGGCAGACGAGTTGTTCAGCAAAAGACTTTTTGTCTCTGACCGGCGTGTTTGTGGAATGGGATGACAGTGGAAAATCAAATTATCGAGACATGTAGGATGAACGCAGTTTCGGAATCAAACCGCAGAACTTGCGAGTGGTCGAAAGGAAAGTGGTGGAGCTTTCGTTTTATCTTTCGGCCAATTCACTCTTCCTGCATGTTGATCAAAGCAGTTGTCTTTCGCTACATAAATACGGTTGAATTAAAGAAAAAAAATATCGATGGTTTTCAGGACACCTAAAAATGAAATTAAAAAAACAATATAATTATTTACAAGTTGTATGAAAAGAACTCATGAACATTATTTCCTACACATAAACAAACATACAGACAACTTGGGACAGCCACAATTGCTACCCCCATTGATATCCATAACTACCCCTCTCCACTCCCCATACATCCTACTACAACCACCTTTGCAGACGGCTAAGCCACGTTTCTCTTTCGAGTTTTTATATGCTTATTTTTAGTGTACAAGTAAGCATTTCTTGGGTTTTAAATTGTTATTTTTTTAATTTAAAACCCAATAAAGAAACATGTCAGCATTTGATAGTTTCTTGGTGTGTACAAATAAATAAAATGTAATGAGATGCCATCACGCTTGAAGAGGAAGTGATGTTATTTATCAAAATAAATATGTGCATGCATGTGTGTATTATGTACATGCATATGTGTATTATGTACATGCATATGTGTATTATGTACATGCATGTGTGTATTATGTACATGCATGTGTGTATTATGTACATGCATGTGCGCATTATTTACATGCATATGTATATTATGTGCATGCATCTGTGTATTATGTACATGCATCTGTGTATTATGTACATACATGTGGACATTATGTACATGCATGTGTGTATTATGTACATGCATATGTGTATTATGTACATGCATGTATATGTGTATGTATATAATACTCATATACCCATAGAGACACAACACTGGCTCTTCATTCACTGCCTCCAATGAAAAGGTTAGAAGAAAGCACCGGTTGAGTGTGTGAGGAGGATTTTAATTAAATTTATTTTTAAACCTTTTTCTTCTTGTTTTTTAATAAACAAAAAAATGTAGAAAAAACGAAAAAAAGATAAAAAAAAGAAAAGAAAAAGAAAAAAGAGAAAAAGAGAGGGAAAGGAGGGAGGGAGGGAGAAAGCGAGGCAAAGAAATAGAGAGAAGGAAAATAGAAAAAGAGAGAGAAAATGAGAGAAAGAAAGATAAAAAGAAAGAAAGAGCGAGGATGACTTCCTCTGAAAGATTGAAAGAAATATTGTTGAAATGTGTGAAAATAATTATTTTTATATTCCTATCCTCACTTCCTTACTTCATCACCACCTACACTGTTTCTTTCCATATAAGACTTTCCGAATCTCCAAAGTTTTGACGTGGCGTCAAGTACTCGTCATAAGATCTCCAATCCGCTGACAGCTGGATACGTTCTTGTAGTCTTCGTGTTCGTCATGTTATAAGTGTGTGTCATTGTTAGTCTGTATTCGTTAAAATATGTTTGCATGTCACAGTTAGTTATAGCTATATTTGTGTATTGCAAAGTGTGTGTTTTTCGATGTGCATGTCTGAGTATGCTGTTTGTGTCACATTTAGTACGATCACGTGATAACAAACTATGTGTGTGTGTCACAGTAATCAAGTGTGTTTTTTATCAGTGTGCTGGTAAACTCTTGCATGTTTTCAATTGTTTACGGTGGGGAGCTATTTAATATACAGAGTTAATTCAAAAGTTACAAACAATATTTTAAAATTCATATGAAAGTCGTCCATGAAGAATAATTATATGAAAACTAAAGCAAGGTGTATGTGTCTGTTAGAAATATCCTTAAGTGTTCGTATTTGTATGTTTGTGTGTTTGTTTGTCTGAGTGCTGCTCGTGTTATTCCGAGTTTGTTTGTATGCACGGTTGCACAGATTCGTATGATTGAATGAATGTATTAATAATCGTGAATGCTTTCATCTGCCCCGCTGTACAAGAAATTGCTGTCGTATGTGTATTAATGTGCGTTTATGTGTGTGTGTCTTTATTTATGTATGTATGTGCGAGAATTAATTTATCGTGCACGACCATTTCTATGTTGAAGGTCTTTCGTGTCAATTAATTTCACCGCCTCGTCATATCGACCATGGCCGATGTCTGTCGGTGTGTTGTTTGTCTTTGATTGCGTCCGTGTGCACGTGGATGGAGTTCTGTGATCGTTTTTATGTGTATATGTCGGTGTATGTGCTGGAGAGTTGGTGTACGTGTGAGTGGGTGGTCTGATTGAATCATATGTGGGTGTGTCGAAATAGATTGAGGCAGCTCGAATTGCCAATAAGGAAAGATTAATAGAAAGAAAGTAAATTAATGAAAATAATTGGGCATAAATAATTATGACAAATTGTTAACAAATAAAGTTGATCAATGTCTATAATAGTTATACAATTAGTACAAATTGCCACTGTAAATCATTTCTCCTCTTTTCACATGTACACAACATAAAACATAATTATGACACTTAATATTGGAAAGAATAAGTTTACATGTTACAAGTTGGTAATTATTAACTGTGCGTGTGTGCGTGTGTGCGTGTGTGCGTGTGTGGATGGGTGTCGTTGTTTGTTATTGGGTGACGTTAAATGAATTCGATGTCATTAAAATAACAGCTGGAAGACATTTTGTGACATGACAACAATTCACGATGCACGTGCGAAAGGTGGCGTGAAATGGAAGGAATGCATTCTTTTGTTGTTGTTGAAGATAGTAGTAGTCTGCTGTTGTACTTCTTTCTGACTATCTCTCTCTCTCTCTCTCTCTCTCTCTCTCTCTCTCTCTCTCTCTCTCTCTCTCTCTCTCTCTCTCTCTTCTTTCTCTCTCTCTCTTTCTCTCTCTTTCTCTTTCTCTCTTTTTCTGATTTTTTTCTTTCTACAGTTTATCTTCTCGCAGTCTTCCTACTTTTTGTTCCTTTCTTCTTCCACTTACCTTTCGATGACTGCCCCTCCTACTTCCCTCTCCCCGTCTATCCTGAAGCACAAAAAAAACTTTTTTTTAAATTTATTTTAACATGCAATTAAATGTTTATTAAATAAATATTTAAATATTCTCATCTTCTTAATAACTTTTCGTCAGCTCAAAATGACGATTGCTTCTATCTTTTTTGTTTGCTTGTGTCATTACGTATCTAAGAGTTATGTTGTTTGTGCTGCTGTGTCTTCGTGTGTAGAAGAAATTTAAAATTAAAACTTCCTAGGAAAGTGTCCACTGAAAGAAAGAAAAGTTGGAAGGCCATTAAAAGAGAGAATGTTGCTTTTATGTTCCTCTTCGTCGTTTTGAAAAATAAAAGTAGAATACATTCTTGATTCATGAAGAGATTCAGCCTGCTTTGATGTTTTCTGTGTGTAAAAGGTGAGTAAATATCGTACCTCGAAACTGACCTGTTTTTATTCTTGCGAAATTAAAAGCTTATTAACAAGAAATGAAAGTTTATAATATAATAAGAAATTTCTTTTAATTACTGCGAAAAATCTTTATTTCTAAGCCACTTTGTCCTTCTCTTGCTTCCCGCCAAGTTGATTTTTTCCCATTTTTCTTTTCTCCTTTCCTTGCAAGACTTCCATGAAATACTTCTGAAAGGGTTCTCCATTCTCTTCAAAAACACAAAAAAACACTTTTTTTTGTTCTTCTGAAGAAACTTTTTATGCTTCTTCCTATCGACAAAAAGTTCTCACATCTCACATCTAGGAGACATTTCAAAAAGAAAGAACCCTTGGACAATCTGCAAGATGGAAGGAGAAATATTTTCTACATGACACAAAAGTCTTCGACGAAGTCATAAGACGGTTTCAACTTTTTTTTTCAATTTTTCTCCATGTCATTCTTTCGTGAATTTTTAAAACAAAATTCTATTTTATTTTATCTACATTTGAATGAATACATGCGTATCGTTGGTTGTACGTGCGTTTATGTTTGTGTATGTGTGTGTATGTATGTGCGTGTGTGTATGTGTCTGTGTGTGCATATGTGTGTGTATGCGTGTGTATATGTGTGTATGCGTGTGTATATGTGTGTATGCGTGTGTATATGTGTGTATGCGTGTGTATATGTGTGTATGCTTGTGTATATGTGTGTATGCGTGTGTATATTTGTGTATGCGTGTGTATATGTGTGTATGCGTGTGTATATGTGTGTATGCGTGTGTATATGTGTGTATGCGTGTGTATATGTGTGTATGCGTGTAATATATTGGTCATTGCTAGAAAACAAATGCTTGATAAAAAATTTCTTGGAAGGAAGCATTATTGAGTGGACTTTTACTGGAGTTAGAGATTTCCTATTAAAAGTTTGGTAGAAAAAATTCACAACGGGAAAAATATTTGCGATATTTTGGGACTTTCTAGCAATTCTATGCAACACCTAGTAGATTTTAGCTTCTTAGAGTATGAAATAAAAAATATTTCTTGTATTTACACCGCACTCATACAACACAACTTGATCTACTTCACTTAAGACTTAAGACCAGTTGCATAACCACAACAATTTTCAGTTTCATTGAAAAGCATGGCAATTGTGAGCTTCGAATTATCTAGCAATAATTAAAAAGAGACTTTTTAAAATTATTGACCTTTGAAGATTGGAAATGATTTTTTTTAGTTTATTAAATATTTCTAAAGTGACTTATTTTCCATTATTTGGTTTTCTATGCTTCTCCGACTCACATACAAACACACACATACCCTGATCCTAAAATATATTTTACTGTATTATTTGTAATATGACATAACTCCATTATCTGCAATAACTCAGCGAAAATTGGCAAACGCTTAAATCAAAATTTTGCGCGATTGGAGAAAAACTTGATAAGATTTTTTTGCTTTATTTTCAAAGTGTATGGACAGTTTTAAATCACCACTAGTGGCTGTTCTTTCTTTCTCTTTCTTTCTTTCTCTTTCTTTTCTTTTCTCTCTCTCTCTCTTTCTCTCTCTTTCTCTCTCTTTCTCTCTCTTTTTTCTCTCTTTTACTCTTTCTTTCCCTCTCTTTTATTTAATAAGCATCACCTTATAATGACGGAATTTAATTGGGTTTAATTTAAAACACACCGGAATACACTTTTTCCTATCTT
>OZ022245.1:12478263-12560763 GCA_963978895.1 Erpobdella octoculata | reverse complement strand
ACTTCAATAGAGACTATAATGAAATTAGTTTGCATTTTAATGACAAAAAATTTTTTTTTGCAGTTTTCTGAACCTTTTTGAACACAATGTTGACCTTGGAAACAGCCTTTTAGTTGCCCCTGTTGAAACCCTGACAGCCTTCGACGAAGCCATCTCCCTGGCTTCATTGATTGTTTTTGAGAACAAGAAAGAAGAAAATGGTTTTTATACCTGCTTGGTCAGTATGATTGCTTTGATGCGAGTTTTAATTAATTTTCATTCGAAGATTGTGAACTTTGATTGATTGTGCTGTTCATGTGAAATGTGTACTTATTTGAGTTTAATTTAAGGAACAAAATTTTATATTAAATGTATGTGCTCATGTTTTGAGTTGAATATTTTTAAAATTGTTTTAAAAATTTTAGATTAATGCTGTTGGCTCTTTTTGAAAGGGGGGTTCATCTGTGTATTTTAGATTATACTATTTATAGTTAACTTGTTTTTTTTTAATTTATAATATTAAATATTCATAATTCATTACTATTTATTCAGGATTGAATTTAACTATTTTTTTGTGTTCAAAAAAATGTTCTGTGTTTTATTAAATAAAAGAGTTTTTTGCAAATTATTTCCATCAGACTGAGAAAGAAAACTTGCACTGCAGGATCACAGGGCTTCCAATGTGTCCAGAGCTGTTGAAAGACAGGCTGCCCAGGTGTGCTGATGTCGGTAGTTTCTTGTCAGTCACAGGTAAGTAATTGGTAATTTAATATCTCTATACACCTGCATTGTTTAGTACCTGTACTATATATATATATATATATATATATATATATATATATATATATATATATATATATATATATATATATATAATAGTCATTGCTGTATAATACTGGATTTTACCTAATATATATAAATAAAAGGTTAGTAGTAATAAAGAGTTATTTCCTCATGAAGGAACAGTTATAAGGACAGGCCCTGTGAAGTTACTAGAGACAGAAAGGTCGTTTATGTGCAACAAGTGTAAACATGTGTTTGATGTAGAGGTTCGTTCTCTTGTTTTAGTTTTTTATAAGTTATAAGAGGGAATTTTATATTGTTATACCATTAAGATTTTATACTGTTGAAAATTATATATATATATATATATATATATATATATATATATATATATATATATATATATATATACTGCAATAATAAAAAAAGATATGAACACAAATATTGTGCAGGCTGATTTTGATCAATATTATTCCGTGTGTCGTCCAGTCTCGTGTCCTAACAGGTCAGATTGCAACAAAGGGTTCACTTCCATGTCCGATAAAGGTTTGTTTCCAAGCAACTGTTATCATCGCTATAATATTTATTGTGGTTGTCACTGTTTCAATTTATTAGTGTTTTATACTGTTTATTATTGTGAATTTTTTATTTTTAGTGTAAAATTTGATTTAATTATAAATTAATAAAGTCAGTAAATGATCATTTTAGCACCCTTTAAAGATTTTTTTCATTTTTATGGAGATCATAAAATTTGTTCAGGTGCTGCTCCTGAGAAATGTAGAAATTTCCAGGAAGTAAAAATCCAAGAGCAAGCTGCCAGGTTGAAAGTTGGCACAGTGCCAAGGTCGATGTGGGTGGTCCTGCTAGATGATCTTGTTGATTTTTGTAAGCCTGGTGATGATGTCATCATTTCGTAAGTCAATATTTATTTTACATTATAAATAAATCAATCTCTTCATTTATTCATCCTCCTATTTGAGTGTGTCGTTGATGATGATGATGATGATGATGATGATGATGATGGTAGCAACAGTTGTATGGTGGTAATAAATAATAATGATGGTGATGATGATGATTCTGGTGATGATGGTAACAATTAATACTGCCCTGCAAATGTCCATCATGCAGGGGGATAGTGCAAAGAAGATGGAGACAAATGACAGTGGGCAATAAGTGTGACATCGAACTGACCATAAAAGCCAATCACATCCAAATCACAAATGCCCAAAATGTTGACACAAATCTCACTCAGGAAATGGTGTGAATAATTTCTTTTTCAATTAATTTTTTTTTAAAGTCAGATTTTTCTGTTTTCAGCAATTTGGCATGAGGTTTTGAAATCTTGTTTTTATGTATTTGAAAGTTTTTTTTATGAATTTTTAGTTTTTGTTTAATATGTTTCAAAACAATTTGTTTATTGATATTTAAAGTTATTTATATATTAACGATTAAAAATCTGTTGTAACAACCATTTTCAGGTTTTTTTTCATATTCTATAAAAATAAGTTGATCTTGTGTCAGATGAGGATTTGGTGACTGTTGTGTTGGAAAACATGTTATCATGACATTGTTATGTAATAATAAAAGAAACTCTTGCATTCACAGTTTGTACACATTTGCATATTCACATGCTGCATCGGAACACATGTACATAAGTACATACATGCATACATATACACACACACACACACACACACACATATATATATATATATATATATATATATATATATATATATATATATATATATATATATATATATATATATATATATATATATATATATATATATATATATATATATATATATATATATATATATATATATATATATATATATATATGCTTAATAACAAGCATTTTATATAATAATTTAAGCTATAAGAAGTGCAATAAAATTTATTTAAGTACAAGTTAGCATTGAGTCGTAGCATCATTTTTAAATCTTGAAGTTTTTTAAATTCGCTCGTCCGTTAAATCTTTAATCATCCGCTCGGAAGATTCGTAACTCAAAAAAACATCAAAATGAAATTTTGTTAAATACAAAATATTAACTAATTAATTACTAGAATAGTTTAATGAATTGAATTCTGTTTATATAAATGTATATATACAAACTGTTAGAGGAAAAGTAATTTGTTTTTTTGACAAAAAAAAGTTCAGTTTGACATTTTGTTAGCAATAAAGATATTTTAATTCAATTGCATTTATTAGAAAGATGAGTTTTACAAGTTCTGGGAATGTCACATGTCACAGCCATTGGTTGGAAGAGATGAAATAATTTCCAGTTTTTGTCCACAAGTGTACGGATTGTACTTGGTCAAGATGGCTGTCACACTTGTTCTTATAGGTGGAGTCCAGGTCTCATTTTTATTGTTATTTTTTTATTATTTCCATTATATTTTTTCTCACACTAAACTGTTATTGCAATTATGATTAACGGATTGATTGATTGTATATTACAGAGAGTGGATGATACTGGAACAAAAGTGAGAGGAGAATCTCATTTGCTGCTTGTAGGTGACCCAGGTGAGTTGGAGAAAGACGGATGGAAGAAGCGAGAGTGAATGAGAATATGAAAAAAAAAAAAATTTATGAAGAATTATGATGTTTTTAAACAGTTGCCAGTTGGGCATGTGTGAATGTGTATGAGTGTCAGTAAGTCGGTATATTTACAAAATTATTACAAGCTTGTATAAATATTTACTAACTCTTGTGAAAACATTATATCCTGGAAAGTATTTTTTTCTATTATGACAAACGTTTCACTTGTAACTTCTCATATATGAATACACATTAATTTTTAAGTTTATTATGGCAATTAATATTGTAAGATATTTATTAGTATAGTTGTTTTAATGGAAATCTTAGATTTTTAGATCAATTATAATCTTAAATTGCATATTCGTAATAACAACTTTAAATTATTTAAATGTTTATTATACATGTATGTTAGCACAGTTCTCTAATCAACTCCTTTTAATTTATTTAGTTAGATGAATTGTTTATCTTGAAAACGAGCCATCTGTACATCATATATACTTAAAATGAATTGTTCATCATCATCAATCTTTTAAATGTTTTTCTCTGCAAAAACAGGAACTGGGAAATCTCAGATGATGAAGTTTGCCTGCAAGGTCATTCCGAGGTCAGTCCTGACAACTGGCATTGGAAGTACAAGTGCAGGTCTCACTGTAACAGCTGTTAAGGTTGTCCACACCTGTGCTCTTTTGTTTGCTTATTTTAGCTAATGAATGGTAATAAATATTATTTATTAGTATATATATAATTATATATATATATATATATATATATATATATATATATATATATATATATATATATTGTTACGATATCACCAAATCGTATACCGGGCGCAATAGAATGGTTTTGATGTTTTATTGGAAAATAATAAATGAAGATTTGTTACGGCTAGTTATACCTTCTGGTTTAATAATAATGTCCATAATAGTTATTCGAAGTCCTTTAACGTCTATCAATGGGAAAACCTATTGTAAAAACAGCGATTTTACATTATTACCCCCTTCTTAATTCTGTTCGTCCCGAACAGCATATCGCTTCTAAGAAATGCGACTCGGCCACGAACACAAAAATACCTTGATCTTTACTCGTGGCTTTGACCGCAATTCGCAAACAACATGGTCAAGTCTCTTGACCGTTTGACACAGTTTCTTCCAGTCCTTCTTTGGCTCATCAACAGAGTCTTTCTTTGGCTCATCGTCGCCATTTTTGCACGGTTCATCACAACCTTTTTTGCATGCCTCGTCCTGAACATCTTTGCACGGTTTATCGGAATTGTCTGCTTTTTCTTCTTCCTTCACATCCTTTAGATCTTTCTCAAGAAACTCTTCAAAATGTTTTTCGAAAACACGTCGTTCCATAAATCCAATAAATCCCTTCATCAGACTGTTATTTGATTTTACAATGACTCTTAGTCTATCTGATCTAGAATCTTCTGTGGATTCATCTGATTTAAAACCCTCGGTACCGTTCTCTGTTCTTGTCTCATTTTTTCCAGAGTTTTTGCTTGCTGCATTGCTATTGTTGTTTTGGAGAAGTTCATCGCCGTCATGTTTGTTTTCTTCCAAGCTACAATCGAACGTTTTCTTTTCACATTCCAACTCGGCTCTTTCGTCGGTGTCAACTTTCGTATCGTCCAGCGGATCTTTCTTCAAATTATCGCCATCGTCTCTCAAATCAGTGTCTTCTTTTCTTGTCAAGTTAACTTTGACGTATTTTTCCATTGGAGTTTCGTCCGTTTCTAAATCCTCGGTTGCTTCATCCGAGTCAGATTCTTCACTAAAATCTGACCCTGAATATTCGGTGCCGTCGTCTGTTATGGAGGCTTCCGTTTCAGAACCGTCGCTGTATGGGTGAAAGCCATAGTTGTTATTGCCATTATTATAATCATCATCGTCACTTTCATCCTCATCGTTTTGCATTTCGTTTTCAACATTCTTCTCATCTTCTTTAGTTTGGTTTTTGACGTCCAAACCGACTGTATCACTGTCACCATCTTTGCATGGTTCATCTTGAGCATCTTTGCAAGGTTCCTTATCATGACCGTCTTTGACAGGCTCATCATCATGACCCACCTGACTTGTGCAGTCTGTACGGCCGTCATCCGTCACATGCTCTGAGACATAGCTGGTGGACTCCAGTTCAAATTGGGTTTCGCCGCAGCAACCCACATCACCAGCAGCCCGCTGGTCCAGAACCGTGTCCACCACTGCCTCAGCCAACCCTGCGACCAAACTCTCAACAGTTGTACCGGCTGCTGCTACTTTGTTTCCGTGGCCAAGAATCATTCCTTCTCCTGTCATCTTCTGTGCTGCCATGTTTTCTCTCGCTCGTTGTCTTTCTTCCTCCAGCAATTTGTTTTTTAATTTCCTTCGCTTGACCACAGCTTCCTCGTCAATGTCGAATCGATATTCGTCGTCGTCAGGCCCATAGCCCTCATTCACTAACGCGGCTAAGAGGCGTTCCATAAGTTCGTCCTTTTTACCTGTATCGCTCAGGCCACGTTTCTCCAGCTCGTCTTTCATTTCACTCGCCCAAAGCTCATCCAATGATTTCAAAACCATTCTTGTATCCCAATTCTGACACCAATGTTACGATATCACCAAATCGTATACCGGGCTCAATAGAATGGTTTTGATGTTTTATTGGAAAATAATAAATGAAGCTTTGTTACGGCTAGTTATACCTTCTGGTTTAATAATAATGTCCATAATAGTTATTCGAAGTCCTTTAACGTCTATCAATGGGAAAACCTATTGTAAAAACAACGATTTTACATTAATATATATATATATATATATATATATATATATATATATATATATATATATATATATATATATATATATATATATATATATATATAAGAGAATAAAAAGAGGGGAGGTTTAAAAACTTTGCTTTTTATTTTTTTATGGCCAAAAATCTTATTCGAGGCCAACAGTGCTTATGTACGAACATAAATTCAAATTTAATGTGAGTAACAAAGTTCACCGAGGGTTTTAAGCAATTTGTAACAAAGCTGCTTGATTTTACGTTTGGCGGGCAGGCCAAACACCACTCCGCTCTCCTAAAAAAAATTAATGGATGTAGGGGCAAACACAAGAAGGAGAGAGATAAATAGAGAAAAGGGAGGTGGAAAATGGAGAAGAATAGAGCGAAGGAGTGGGTAGGCCAAGTACCACCCTTTTCTCCAAAAAATAAGGGGGGAGGGGAAAAAATTAAAGGAGGATTAGAGGGCAAGGGAGAGGTAGAGTGAATGGGAGTGGAAGAGAGAGAGAAAAAACAAAAGAAAACTTCTAAAATCCTCGAGCAATGCCGGGTAACCTTTCTAGTAATATATAATTTATTTATTAAAATTCAATTGTGTTGACTTTTACATTTGTTTCAGGAAAGATATGATAGGTAATACAAAAAATATATACATATATTTTATTTGCAGGATGGAGGAGAGTGGCACTTAGAAGCAGGTGCCCTGGTACTTTCTGATGGTGGCCTGTGCTGCATCGATGAGTTCAGCGGCATCAGAACTCAAGACAAGGCAAGCATTCATGAAGCAATGGAGCAGCAGACGATCAGTGTTGCTAAAGCAGGTCTTGTTTGCAAGCTGAACACCAGGTTGTCTAATATTCTTGTTAATATTATAGTTAGATTTTTTTCTTATCTGGTCACAAATGATTTTGGTTTTGTATTACCTTACTGACTGACAGACCCGTCGAATGGATGAAGGAGGCCCGGGGCAACTCACTTTAATGGGCCTCTAAAACCTTAGCTATTATATATAGCTAAAATTAATATTATATATTTAATTTGTTTAATATTATATATTTAATTTGTTTACATTTTTTGCTCTAATTTTGTTGCATCCTTCATTTTTGGTTCCTCTTGTGATTAAATAAAAATAATATATATATAAAATACTAGTGGTTTTGCCCGTCCCAAGGACGGATGTTTTAAAATTACGATAAGCTTTGGATACATTTTTTGGTTTAATATAAGTTTTTTAATTATTTTATTTATTTATTTATTTAATAAATTAAAACTTACATGTAAATTTATTACTAAACGTTTTCAATGATCAAAACAGATATTAAATTGACAAAATAAAAAATAGCCAAAACTTTTTGCAAAATCTAATAAAGCAACAAGAACTTCTAAACTATGTTGTAATTTGACATTGCACTACATAAAGTCGTTAAAGGTTTTCGGCAAAAATATATTCAGTTAATTAGATCTAAATTTTAACACTATGAAAAGAATGAAAGCGATAATGATTTGAAGAACCGTTGGAAGAAATTATAAATTAGGTCAGATGAGAACCAAGATGAAAATTAATTCTCTAAACACATGGTTTCATTAAAAATGGTCAAATTGATGTCTAGATCAAACACAGAAACATTTTATAGCTTGATGGATTTCATTTCGGTGGGAAAATGTAGCTACATTATTAGTTGAAGTTCTGTTTTCAAATTCCTGTGAGAGAAGGAAATAATTTTGATGTATGATGGTTGTAATAAAAGAGTTGAAATAAAGAAAACACGATGGTTCTTATTTTTAAAGTCTGTTGTAATTTTTAGAAGGGCTGGGAGCGTTTTTTCAACGGTTATGGGCCCTCAGACGAGCGGGGGGCCCAGGGCGATATCCCTGCCAGCCCCCCCTCTCGACGGCTCTGCTCACTGAATGATTTTTTATGAAAAGTTGCGATTACACGGAATAAAGCTATTCAAATCAATGATATTTATTAGTAATCTGAAATATATTGGGTTTATTTTTATTAGAAATAAATTTAGAAATCGATATTGTTGTTGGCTTAGCTAGAAATGTTTTTGTAAACGTTCACTTTTGCAACAACATGTCTAATAGTAGATTTTGACAAACTTCATATTTTTTCAACATCATTTCTGCTTAAATGTTTCTGAAAACCTGTCATTGTGAATCTAATGAAGTCAGTTATACACTTTCATCTTTACCGGGATGATAATGGAGATTATATTGGTGATGATGATTTATAATGCTATTATTATTATTATTATTATTATTATTATTATTTTCAACATATAGTTTATGATGGGGAAAATGACATCTGTTATAATGATGACAATAATAGTGATAAGGCTTATCATTTCATTTCTACATCAAAGACATGTATATGCTTTTTATCTAGGGGTATTCAGAAGACAACATTTTTTTGTTTTTATGCAGTGCAAAGTATGTCTGCTAAAAAAACAAATTTACTTATATATATATATATATATATATATATATATATATATATATATATATATATATATATATATATATATATATATATATATATATATATATATATATATATATATATATATATATATATATATATATATATATATATATATGAATAGCAAAAACTCAACTTTAAATCAAATATACATCGAAGATTAAAATAAAATAGATATATATTAAAATAAATGTTTGTATATATGTAATGTATACATAAAACAAAATAAGAATGCAAAATAAATTCAATTTTTAGTCTATAGAAAAATATCAGTAAATTAATCCAATCAATTTCTCCATCCCTCCAGGTGCTCAATAATTGCCTGCACGAATCCCAAAGGTCAATATGATGTCAATCAGGTTGCTTACTCTTGTTTGTTTCTTATTATTATTATTATTGTTATTATTATTACTAGAAATAGCCCGTCAAAAATGGCGGATTTTTTAAAATCTCATTATATATTGTTTTACGCATTGTACAATTGCATAATAACCTTTATTACACGCCTGCATGCACTAATTTTATCAACTACTGACATACATACATACATACATACATACATACATACATACACACAGACATACAGACACAGGAAATTATGTATGTAGTTTATCATTGGTGATATTTTTTCAAGTCACCTTTCGAGAATGTGTATGCCTTTTTCACTTTTAAAATTATAGAATTCTTTTGAAAGGCATTTGATATATTTAGTTATTCAAAGCATTTCAAATTATATAAATATATATATACAGTGGCGGGTCTAGACTGATTTGGCGTGGGGGCCAGAAAATGGTGGGAGGGGCCAAAAACGGCAAAGAGGCCAAAGACGTCGGGAAGAGCAAACATTTGATCTTAGATCCACAAACCCCACAAGAAAACAAAAACCGTATGCTAAACATTTTTTAATTTCTCTTAAAGTAGTCAATCTTTCTACTAAATTTGGTCAATTTGAACTTTTTCTCATTTATTACTGGTTTTAAAAGGCATTTCTTGTAATAACATTATTATAAATTTTGTTTAGTATCTCAAAAAAATAAATTTTGAAACTTATGGGGTGCTAGATCTGCCCCTATATATATATATATATATATATATATATATATATATATATATATATATATATATATATATATATATATATATATAAAAGAACATGTCCTGACTGACTGACTGACTGACTGACTGACTGACTGACTGACTGACTGACTGACTGACTGACTGACAGATGACTGACTGATAATCAACGCCGAGCTCAAACGCCTCATCCTAGGAACGTGATATTTGGAACTTATATTACTTTTATAGCGTAAACATCCGCTAAGAAAGGATTTTTGAAAATTTTGCTCTTGAGGGGAAAAAACTGGAAAACAAACTTTTTTCTAAAACAATGTATATCTCGAAAACCAAAAATGAGGAGATTTTGAAATTTGGTACATAGATTCTTTTTAAAAAATAAAAAGATACGTGTTTCACCATTTTTTGAAAATTCGGTTTCCCGGACCTCAAATGTGGGTTGGAAAATTGGGTTAGTTGGTTTTTAAAGTAGCTTCTACTCAAAAACTGTTAATGCTACAGGAGTAAAAATTAGTATTTAGTTTCTACTCCAAAAATAATGAAATACGTGTTTTAGCGTTTTTTGAAAATTTGGTTTCCAGGACTTCAAATGTGGGGTGGAAAATAGGGCTAATTGTCTTTTATAGTAACTGCTACTCAAAAACAGTAAATACCACAGATGAAAAAATTATTATTTAGTTTCTTTTCTAAAAATAAAGATATACGTGTTTCACCATTTTTTACAAATTTGGTTTCCCGGACCTCAAATGTGGGTTGGAAAATTGGGTTATTTGGTTTTTAAAGTAGCTTCTACTCAACAACTGTTAATGCCACAAAAGTACAAATTAGTATATAGTTTCTAATCTAAAAATAATGATATACGGGTTTCACAATTTTTTGAAAATTTGGTTTCCAGGACTTCAAATGTGGGGTGGAAAATAGGGTTATTTGGTTTTTAAAGTAACTGCTACTCAACAACTGTAATTGCCACAGATGTAAAAATTAATACATAGTACCTACTCAAAAAAAAAGATATACGTGTTTCATCATTTTTTGGGTTATTTGGTTTTTAAAGTAGCTGCTATTAAAAAACTGTTAATGCTACAGAAGTAAAAATTAGTATTTAGTTTCTACTCCAAAAATAATGAAATACGTGTTTGAGCATTTTTTGAAAATTTGGTTTCCAGGACCTCAAATGTGGGGTGGAAATAAGGGTTATTTGATTTCAAAATAATTGTTACTCAAAAACTGTAAGTGCTACAAATGTAAAAATTAGTATTTTGAAGTTTTTTGCCGGTTAAAAGTAGCTAAGTCCAGTTTATCGTCGGCCGGGCCAAGCCGTTATTTTAGAGTCTTCACACAGGCCAGGCGAAACTTTAAATCAAAGTGGGACGGGCCGAGGTTTTTCACCAAGTATATAGATATTTTAGTGATTTTAGGGTCTTCAGTTTGGCCGGGCCAAACCTGAGGTCAAGGTGGGACGGGCCGAAGTTTTTCATCAAATATATAGAACTTCTAGGCCTGTAAAAATGGGCCGGGCCTAATTCAGACGGGCTGTGCCGGGCCAGGAGTTTGAGTTTTTAAAACGGGCTGGGCTAATTTGTCGACGGGCCGAGCCGAGACTTAAAAAAATGATCTCTACTATGGATGCACGGTTCAAACTCTCTAATTTCATGCGAGCGAAGCCGCTACGGGCACTGCTAGTCTATATATATATAAATGAATGTTTGTATATATGTATATATGTTAATGGCGTTTATGCATTGCTACACCATTCATCCGATCGTAATGAAATTTTCACACAATCTTGAGAGTCAAGGGGAATCAAATATAGAGAAAAAATGTTTGAAATCCGTCACAAAATGAGCGGAGCGGAGCGGGTGAGCGAGCGGGAACTATATATATATATGTATGTGCGTATGTATGTGTGTATGTATGTATGTGTATGTGCATGTATGTGTGTCTGTGTTTATGTATGTACTAGCGGAGATACCCGGCGTTGCCCGGGTTTTTTAGAGGTTTTTCTAATGTTTGTCTCTTTCTCTCCCGTTTCCTTTCCCACCTGCTTTCCCACTCCCGTTCGCTTTCCCGTTTTCGGTCGTTTTCCCGCTGCCGGTCGCTTTCCCGCTCCCGCTCGCTGTCCGTTCCGTGTCGCATTCCCGCTCCCACTCGCTGTCCGTTCCGGGTCGCTTTCCCGTTTCTATAATAGACAAACTAACCCACAAACATTCATATATATATATAGTCTTAGCAAATCTATTTTACGTTTTATAGGCTAACAGAAGTTATGAAAGAATTGAAAAGAGAAAATGAGCGTGAACGGGGACGGGAACGGGAGAGCAACCGTGACCGGGAATGGGAGAGCAAGCATGACCGGGAACGGGAGAGCAAGCGTGAGCGGGAACGGGAAAGCGACCAGGAACGGGAAAGCGACCGGGAACGGGAAAGAGACCGGGAACGGGAAAGCGACCGGGAACGGGAAAGCGACCGGGAACGCGGAAAGCGACCGGGAACGCGGAAAGCGACCGGGAACGCGGAAAGCGACTGGAATCGGGAGAGCAAGCTTGGAAGGAAACGCGAGCAAGAGAGAAAATCGATAACAAAACTTCTGAGCGGGAAAGCGACCGGGAGCTGGAAAACGACCGAGAGCGGAAAAGCGACCGGGAACGCGACGAAAACGGGAAAGTGGAGAAGGAAACGGGAGCGAGAGGGACAAACATTAGAAAAACCTCTAAAAACCCCGGGCAACGCCGGGTAACCCCGCTAGTATATATATATAGGGGCTGAAACTTGCAAGCTGGTTGAGAATAAAACGTTTGATTTTAGATTTAGTAAAAGTGTCTTCTCTCACTTAAAATATTTTAAACGTTTAAACCGTGTCTTCTAAATGGCGTGTATACTTCAACAGACCATGTTTGAATGAACATTTAGTGCCAAAATATTGTAAATATATATAATCAAATATATTTGCATTATCTTTATATATATATATATATATATATATATATATATATATATAAAAAGATAATGCAAATATATTTGAACTCTAAAGAGTTTTCCCAATTTGATTTGCCATTGTTTTTGTTTTTGGCATCTTTGTTTTCTTGTTTTCAGTCAGTTTCAGTTAATACTGCCATTGCAAGCCCACTTTTGAGCAGATTTGACATTATCCTTGTACTTCTGGATTCTCAGAATCTAGAATGGGATGAAGTTGTGTCTTCTTACATCTTGTCAGGCAAGAGAGACAAAGGCTAGTTGACAGTTTATATTTTTATAACTATTGAGAAATGAACACAACATACCCTTTGCCGAACAAAAACATCACAACATTTAGCAATGTAATAAAAATAAAATATAAATTATTTTTCCATCAGTATTGCTTAATGAAATTTTCAACAAATGAAAAGTTCTGGACTTCACCAAATATTAAGAAAGTTCAATTTTTAGTCATTATTATAAAAATATTTGCAATATCTTTTAGACAGCCAGCAATTTGTAGTCATGGCTTCTTGGTTATTTTGTCAGCTCCCAACAAATATCTTTTTTCAGTTGACTGAGATATCCTTTCTTATTATATAAAACATAATGAAGGATGTCTGCTTTTTTTTATATCTAAGAAGGACAACTTACATTTTTTCATCTTTCTACATTTTATGAACTACTTGTAGTTACCATTTATGGAATAAAAAAACATACCTTCTCTGTTGCTTCATAAATTCTTCAATTTTTGTGCAACAATTGAGGATTATTTGGTCCACATGTTGAGTTTCAGTGATACTTTCATAGATATTCATAAATGTTGATTCTTAATTTTATACTCAATCATTGGTTATATATATTTAGATTTTTTATATTTATTTAAAATAATCGAGGTTTTGCTTCATTGTTCAGCTTTCATGCAACGACAGAATTTGTGGTCCATAGAGAAGATAAGAGCCTACGTAACCTTTGTGAGAAATCTTACTCCTGTGCTGAGTGATGATGCAATGAGGTCAAAATAAGTTTATATATATATAATTATATATATCTTTTATACAAGCTCGTAGAAATATAGAACGTCATGTGGTTTATAAAAATAGATGGGGTGGCTAAGAAACTTGTTTCTGTAAATGGCGATCTATATTTCTACGATCTTGCATAAACTTATGCCACGGTTTACTGAAACATGTTAACACATATTACAGGATTCTGTCAGAATATTATCGAGCTCAGAGAAAGTGGAATGAAGATAACCAGGCAGTGAGAACAACAACAAGACTTCTTGAGAGTACAATTAGGTTGTCACAAGGTTGTTTGAATGTGTTAAGTGTTAACATTTATTTCTTACTGTTTTTTTCTCAATAATTAAGTACCACTGCATTTGTTTATTGCCTCAAATAAATTAGCAAAAATGATTTCTTTTATCTGCTTAGTTATGAACATTTTTTCATTTTTGTGAACTTCCTAAATTTAATGGTTTGAGTCTAAGAGTTTAGAAAGACATATGTATGCTATTGCATTATAATACTTAAGCAATATCCCCATTAGAGATGCACCGATACCATAAATATGGCCGATACCGGTAACGATACCGATACTCATGTTATGCGAGAGGCCGATTCCAATACCGATACTTTTCAATCGTTAATTATTTATTTGTTACAAGCTAGTGAAGAATGGCTAAAATTTCCAACAATTTATTTGCAATTAGCAATGACATCCTTTATCATCCTTTGTTCAAAAAGAACATCATGAATGACTAATTGTAGAGTATGCAAAAAACATGACAAGCCAGTGTATGGAGTTTCTGAAATGTCTTTTCCCATGTTAGCACCATTATCCCTAACAAAAAGATGAATTTTATGCGAGGGAATTTCAAAATCATGGATTACATTTTCAAATACCTCTGAAATCCTACTAGCTCTATGCGACCCAAAGAATGGTGCAACCCGTAGTACTAAAAAAAATTTCTGTTATAATTTTCGTTAATGCAGTGGGCTGTAAGGCTGATGAAAGAATTATTTGAAACATTAGTCCATATATCAGTGGTGAAGCTTATATTTTCAGAATCTTTGATAATAGTCTTAACATCACTGAGCACTTTGCTATGGATTTAAGGAAGCACTTTATCTGAAAAGTACTTGCGGCTTGGAAGGCAAAAATTAGGCTTAACTTGTTGCATAAGACGGTTGAATCCTATGTCATCAAAAGTATCGGTATCGGCCAATGATCCTCAAAATTTCCCCACGTCGATACCTGAAAAAGGCCGATACTGCCGATACCGATAGTATCGGTGCATCTCTAGTCCCCATTGGTACCCAACTTGCTAAAGATTGTTATTGGCACACTAATAATTATTTGAGGTTTAAAATAAAATATCAAATTATTGAATGCTTGAAAAGTGCAGTTAAGGAAATCATAAATATTTATTGTGATTTTATTTTATGATAAGCCCATGCAAAGTTATTGATGAGGAGATATGTGACAGTGCAAGATGCAGTTGTGTCTGTCGTATTGATGGAAGCTTCCAATCTACACGTATTTACGTCTTTTTTGTTTTTATTATAATTGTAATTGTTTTGCAAATTAAATAAACTAAAATTTTATTATTTTTGGGTATTTCTTTTATAATGAACTAATTGTATGTATTTTATTGCATCACAGAACTCATCTTATATAGATGGTGGGAACACGTTACATATGGTCTTTCCCCAAGATCCTGAAAAACAATACAGAAGTCAAGGTAATTAATTTCATGTAATTTAGATTTTATTCTTGTGTAAAAGTAACAGTTCATTTGCATTTTTGTAAGCTAAATCATTTTTTCTGTCTGTCTTGAGATATATCTACCCCTAAAAAACTATTTTCTTCACTCCTTTTATTATCTATTTATTTATTTCTTATTGCTTATTCAATATTTCTTTCCAAGCCAAACAACTTCTACAAAGACTTGGTCTCTATGACATCCTCCGGAGAGAAATGGCTTCATGGATTGACTCTGTAGATCTAAGAACTGACATCACTCCGATCAGAGAAGATTCCACTGCTTGCAGATCAGGCACAGACGAAAGTGTTTGTGAAGGAGTTAGTGACTCTGCACGAAATAATTTAAGCCAGTTTGTATCTAATGCTTTCTTGCCAATTGACATCAGTAATGCAGACAGTTCCTCACAGCTAAATAAAATCAATTGTCTGAAAAATAGCAAACCAACTCCAGTTAGAAAAATTCTTGATAACATCCAGAAATCTGAATATTTTTTCAAAGATAAAGAACCTATTGCAAAAGAAAAACAGATTAAATCTAAAGAAACAGGCAAAATAATATTTACATTGGACAATACTGATGATTTGAATATTGATTCGTCTCCGTCCGCGATGACAAAATTGAAAAATTTCAATGAAAATAAAAAAGCAAACAAAACATTGCCAGATGACCGTTGTGATGAGGTGATTTCAAATTCAAATGTGGACATTACAGACAGTCTCGTTCGATGCGAACACGACTCGAGCGATGCAGACACGACTAACGGTCAACATCAGAAGTCGTCAAATTCCTGCAGAGTTGCAAGCAAGTTAAGTAGATTTGCATACAACGGCAGTTTGAGTGAGAAGTCGAAATCGGTTCGTGGTGCAATCAAAGATGATGTAACGACACCTCTAGAAGATGCTCAAACAAAAATCACATCATTTGAGAATCATAATCATAATCGCCACAACTTATCAACATCGAGTCACCCTCCTTCTGTGAGAATAAATTTTCTTTTTATTTTATTTTATTATTTACAGATAGTTTAAGTAGTTATTTTGTTCCATATATCTTATAGTTATTATTATACATTTAGAGGGACTTCTCTACAAATGCCATTGATGTGTCATGTTTTGATCTTCATGAAAAAAGTAAAAAAGGAACCAGTCTTTCTGCTGCCAGTGCAACAGGAAATCTCTTCGAATCCTCTAAGTCTTTTCAATCTTTTTCAGACATGAGATTCAAGAGGAAAAATAGTTTGAATAATTCTGTCAGCGATACAACTGAGAATGTTGAGAAATCTCAGACCGCTTCATCTCAAAAAGTTGGCTTGTTTTCCATTGGTGATGACCCATCATTTGATGAATTTGACTTTGATTCATTTAAGAATTTGAGTTACAAAAAGAAAAAGCTATCATGAAATGTCACATCACTTATTTTTTTTTACAGTTGCTTTAGTCAAAAAATTTTTTCGCCTGCGGTGGGCTTTCTTCCTTTTTTTGAAATTTTAGCAAGCCCCCTCAGGCCTATAGGAACGCCCTGCAATTTTTTCAAATATGAGGGTTTCTTTTTGGGTGGGGATGTTACATTTATTCATAAACTTTTTTTTACAATTGCTTCAACTGGTTTGAGACTGAATTTGACTATCTTCAGTTTTCAGTCTTTATTTTCTATCATTAAAAAATTGTTAAAGATACCAAAAAAAGACTGCAGACTGAAGATAGTCAAAAAAAATTTCGACACGGCGGGATTTCTTCCTTTCTTAAAAGTTTAGCAAGCCCCCCAGGCCTAATCGGAGGTCCCTGCAATTTTTCAAATAGGTGTGGGTTTTCTTTAAGTGGGGGGTGCTACATTTATTCATAAACTTATTTTTTTACAATTGCTTTAACTGGTTTGAGTCTGAATTTGCAGTCTTTCTTTTCTTTTATTAATAAATGATTAAAGATACCAAAAAAGACTACAGATAGTCAAAAAAATTTCGCCTGCGACGGGCTTTTTCCACTTTTTCACACTTGAGCCCTCCCCCCCCCACAGAATTTTTTGCTGGTTGAGCCCCTGGTCCATAAGGTCGCGCTAGTGAATCTCGGTGTTAACCGCAGTACCCCAGTACAGTGGGTAGCGAGGGTATCTGTCGCCCGGGGACAAGTTATATAAAATGCGCCCCCATCTTCCACTGTCATCCAAATTGGACGACCAAACCCGAGAGAACCGAAGACGCCCGAGCCATAATCGGGCCTCGGTGAGCCCCTCCAAGAAAATTTTGGAAATCACTAGTGTGAAATAGTGCAAAAATACAATTTGTTAATTTTACTTGTTTTACATGTTCAGAAATGACTAAACTTTAGTCAAATTGTTGTCTTTACTTTTGCTTTTTGGCGCCCGGGGGCAGATGCCGCTCCCTGCCTCCCCTTCGCTACGCTACTGCCCCAGTAGCTTCTCCTCGAAATAGGAGCAAGTCAATTGATAGAGTTAAGTGTTAAGATGGAGTATAAGCCCTTAGCTATCGAGTCGGAGTTAGCACGTTGCACGTGTCAAATGAATCTGATAAAAACATTTCTCGCCCACCTTAACTCTACCAATTGACCCTTACTTCGAGAAGGAGCTACTGGGGTGAAACACTGGATTCAGTAGCGCCTAGACCCTGGTGACGCCGAATTTTTTTTTACTTATGCCGCCGACCGCCATTTTTTTATGGCTGAGTCGAATGTCAGCTTTTTTTTTTATAATAGTTTATAGTCCTTTACACCAGGTGTTTTAAGACTGAAATGGCTGTATGTAGGAAGCACCTAAGTACTTCCTGTCGTGGATCATAATTTGTTCTTTTTAACTTTTCCCTCCTCCTTTCTCCTGGCTTGCAAATGCAAGGCGGAGTTGTCGATTGTCAGCCGTAATCATAGACTTATATTATAAGTCTATAATATGGCCGTAATAATAAAATGCTTGCGCCAGTCGAAATTTTTTCGGTGCGAGTAAGACGGTAATAATTTATCTCTAATTTACGAGAATTTATATTTTAAGAGTATAAGATTTCAGAAATTATTGAGAAAAATACCTACGAGCAGTGGCGCAGCCAGGGAAGGTCACGGGGGACCCGTGACAGCTTGCCGAAATTGATTTTGGAGTGACGTGCGTGTCCGTGTATTGGGTTGTTTTTTAACCTTCCAGATTTTAACAGGAATTTATTTCTGCCACATCCTGTGGTGTGTAGAGTCTCTTTCTCGATTTAGTTAATGAACTGGGACTTCACCAATTTGTCAATGTCCCCACACGCGGGCAAAATATTCTAGATCTTGTTTTCTCCGGTGATTCGCAGATGATTTCTTCAATCACCACGAGCTGCCCAATTTCTAATAGCGATTATTGCGTTGTTAGTTTCCAACCGAATATGTCTCGTTCAAGTGCTGCGGAATCAACACGGCTGTCGTACAGATATCGATTCAAAAAAGCCGACTATTCCGTAATAAATGAATGTTTGCAGCACATTAACTGGAATTCTATATTTCAACACTGCTTCTCTGTAGAGGCCTGCTGGAAGGTTTTTCGAGGCTACATTGGCGAGATAATTCGTTTGAAAGTCCCAAAGGTGATGAATAATTGTTCTCATAAACATCCCATGTTTATTATCAGAATGCAAAAGTTAAAAGCTAAAAAGTGGAAGAAATGGAAATCAACCGGCTCTGAAGAAGACAGGTCAAGTTATAATGAAATTATGAAAAAATATCGCAAAAAAATACGATGCTTCTATTCCAATTTTGAACTAAATTTAATGAAAAGCAAGAAAATTGGAAGCCTCAATCGTTATATTGGTAGGAAAATCTATTTTCGAACAGGTATTGATGAGATATTGCTAGCAGATGGAACCACTACACGAGATCAGGGAACTATTGCTGATAGGTACCTTTAATCGTTATTTTTCATCTGTGTTTACTTTGGATGATGGTCAAACTCATGATTTTCCTTCTCAGACATCGGCCGAGTTGCATGACATCAACTTCTCGCCTGAGGTTGTTTTCGACGCCTTGTCTCGCCTTGAGCCATCTCTGTCTTCAGGATGTGACGGCATTCCCAATATATTTTTAAAGAATTGTGCTGCATCATTAGCTCAACCTCTTTCACACGATTTTGAGATATCGCTTCGAGAGCGGAAATTGTCACAGGAATGGAAAATTGCGATAGTTATTCCTATTCACAAAAAAGGGCCGACGTCAGTTTCTGAGAATTACAGACCAATCTCTATCACTTCTACGAGCAGCCGAGCAATGGAGCGAATCATCAATCGATCTCTTATGCAGTTTCTTTTGAAAAATAATTTAATTAATAGAAGTCAAGACGGATTTACTCCTGGCTGCTCGACAATTACTAACATCCTTGAATGTGCTGACCGGTGGAGTGAGGTGATACAAACAAGACAGCTGCTAGATGTCATATACTTGGATTTCAAAAAAGCATTTGATTCCGTATCTCATCTCAAACTCCTGCAGAAAGTAAAGGCCTATGGAGTTAAGGGGGACTTACTGAGCTGGCTTACTGACTTTTTGGACTCTAGATTTCAATGAGTTGAGGTGGGAAATTTCCAATCCGAAGATATCTCAGTGATCAGTGGTGTTTATCCGGGTTGGGACTGGCTGCAAAAGTGTTCTTATTCGGTCTGCAGAGTGCAGAGAGGAAATCATCAGATTGCGGATTGAAGGAATTCAGGCATGCAAGAATATCACTATTTTCTGTAAATCGTGTGTTCAACTTAGACAAATAATGCGATCGATGCATGCATACAAAATCTGTGACCTATCTCGTTCCATTTTGAACTGTTCGTAACTTTTTTAACACCTCTCCATCTCGACGTGGACGATCAAGCTTCCTTGTTTCTTTAGCATCTTTTCTTTCTTTTAATTTCTATGAACAACCTACTTGGCCAGGCTATGAATAACGCTAACCATTTTTATAACCGGGACGGCATTTTTCTATACACATGGCCGCATCTTAGAATTACAAAAGCTTCTGTTTTTCTCTTATCAAATCTCACTAAAAACACCAAAAAATCCTACAGGGGCCCATATATAATAACTATTGGTTCACATAAAAGTCCGAAGCCCAGTCCCCCTAAATGATGTCCTTGAGTTTTGAAAGTAACGGTCTGAAAGGTGCCCATATATTAACCATGGCCCACTTAAAAGTCAGGAGCCTACATAAAAGTCAGGGATGGCTACTTAACAGTAAGAGAAGGGCCAGTCAAAAATCAGGAAAAGGCCAGTTAAAAGTTAAGAGGGACCCACTTGAGTGCCGGGGCCCGCTTAAGTGCGGGGGACCAATTTAGTGTGGTGGCTCACGTGAAAACTAGGGTGGGAGCCACTTAAGTGCGGTAGACCACTCAAGAGCGGGGAGCCCACTTAAGTGCGGGAAACCACTTTGATGCCGGGAAAATCACTGAAAAGTCCGGGAAGAGCCACTTAAGGGGCCCACTAAGGTGCCGGGAGCCCACTTAAGTGCAGAGGCTCACGTAAGACCGAAGTCCACTTAAGTGCGTGGAGCCCACATCAATGCCGGGGGCTCCTTGAATGCGTAGGGCTCACTTCAGTGCGTAGGGCTCACTTCAGTTCGTAGGGCTCACTTCAGTTCGTAGGGCTCACTTAAGTGCGTGGAGCCCACATCAGTGCCGGGGGCTCCTTGAATGCGTAGGGCTCACTTCAGTGCGTAGGGCTTACTTCAGTGCGTAGGGCTCACTTCAGTGCTGGGCCCTTTTAAGTGCGTGGGACCCACTTTAGTGCCGAGTGCCCCCTTAAGTACGTGGGGCCAACTTTAGTGCAGGGGCCTACTGAAAAGTCCGGGAAGGGCTATTTAAAAATCAGGAAGGGTCCGTTTAACTTATGTGCCGGGACCCACTTAAGCACCGGAGATCACTTAAGCGCGGTAGACCACTTAAGGGCTGGGGCCCACTTAAGTGCGTTTGGCCCAATTTAGTGATGAGGCCCACTTTACTGCATGGGCCCACCTTTAGTACCGGGACCCTTTAAGTTTGTGGGGCCCACTTTAGTGCCAGGGGCCCACTGAAAATTTCGGGAAGGGTCGCTTAAAAATCCGGAGGGCCCAATAACTTAAGTGCGTATGTCTGTATGTATGTTAGCGCGCAGGCGTGTAATACAAGTTATCATATTATCATATGCAAGTTATTATAAATTGTATATACAGTCATATATATATATAGAATACTAGCAGTGCCCGTAGCGGCTTCGCTCGCATGAAATTAGAGAATTTGAACCGTGCATACATAGTAGAGTACTGCACGGATCAATTTTTTAGGTCTCGGCTCGGCCCGTCGACAACTTGGCCCAGTCCGTTTCAAAAACCGAATATCCTGGCCCGGCACGGCCCGTCTAATATGGGCCCGGTCCGTTTTTACAGGCCTAGAAGTTCTATATACTTGATGAAAAACTTCGGCCCGTCCCACCTTGACTTCAGGTTTAGCCCGGCCCGTCTGAACACCCTAAAATCACTAAAATGTTTATATACTTGGTGTTGTGACGAGACACTCCAGGTGTAATCAGGTGCGCCTTCCAAGCTAGCTACCGAGTTGTTGCGAGAAAGTTCTGTTGAGTGTTTTGCGAGTTGCGCGGTATTTACATTACATGTTTCTTGTTATTTATATTGTGTTTAGAAAGAATAAAGTTTTCTGAAAGACACAACAATTGGCGCAGTCGACAGGATCGAAGTTGATAAATAATTAAATTGTTCGCTGAGCAAGAGAGATATCACTCAGAACAAGAAAGACTTCGCGAAAAAGAACGAACAAAACACATAAAACAAATGGAGAGGTTGATTTTGAGTTTACAACCATCGGCAACAAATATTCCCAGTTTCGAAGTTTTCGATCCTTTGAAAGAATTATGGAAAGATTACTGGGCAAGGTTTGAAACTTTCACTGGTGCTCATTCGGTTCCTGGTCGAAAAATACCTCAAGTTTTCTTGACAAATAAGACCTCGCCAACATACGAGTTTCTTGATACGTTAGCAAGTCAGCAAACACCGCCAAAGAAAGCGAATGACTTAAAGATAGAAGAAATCGAAATGTTTATGGGAAATCAATTTAACCCATCAAAGTTTGTCGTCCGAGAAAGGTACAAATTCTGGACCGGAATGAAACGAGAACCAGGTGAAACCATCAACCAGTTGGCGGCAAGAATTCGTCAAGCAGCGACAACTTGTGATTTCGCTTCTATCGAGAATCCACAAGACGAAGCAATGAGAACCAGATTCATCTGTTCCGTCAACAATGAAGCAGTCCTCCGAGCTCTGTTCCGCATAAATGACGACGAGTTATCTTTTGCAAGAGCAATAGAGATAGCATGCGAAACCGAAGATGCAGCGCAAGTTGCAAAAGAAACCGTTTGCGAAAAAGCCCCATCACCTGAGAGAACGTCTCAGGTATTCAAAGTTGATCGAAGAAAGCAGAAGAAACATACGGAATATCATCAGCAGCACGCAACTGATAAAACGCCAAATGTTCCTAAAGAAAAGTGTCGACGTTGCGGTAAGAACAACCACACTTTTAAAGAATGTCATTTTGCAAACTACATATGCAATTTCTGTCAACAGAAAGGACATCTGCAAGCTGTTTGTCTAAAAAAGAAAAGACAAGTTCAGTGTGTATTTGCAAAAGATGAATTCGTGAAAGAACACGTGTTCACCATGAAAGGACGAAATCCTTTGTTGCAACAGTTGACTCTCAACAGTCAACCCTTCAGTTTTCTCATTGATAGTGGTTCCAGAGACAACTTTTGTTCACGAGCTGCATGGATCAAACTGGGGAAACCGAAGTTGCAGCTGAATGATAAAAGATATTGTTCAGCAACGGGTGATGACATCCCAACAATGGGCACATTTGAAACAGAAGTAAAATTGAAAAACTCAGACATCCAAAGAAGAAGAGTGTGGTTCAATGTCACAAAAGTACATGATCTCAACCTACTGGGATTTGAGGCGATACGTGATATGAAGATTGACGTCACCGCATTGCTGTCAAAGAACTTCAGTTCCGTTCAACTTATAACGGAAACAACAGAAAACCACCTTCAAAATGAATGTCAACTTTTGTGCTCTGAATACAGCGAATTGTTCGATCAACAACTGGGGTGTCTTAAAGATGTCGAACTAGAAATAAAGTTCAAACCAGATTCGGAACCGAATTTCTGCAAGCCCCGGACAGCACCGTTTGCTATCCTGGAAGAATTGAACAGTGTGTATGATGCATGAATAAGAAAAGGTATATGGATTCCAGCTCAGTTCAATCATTATGGAACTCCGGTAGTTCCAGTCAGAAAACGGATTCAACCGAATCAGAAAAAGGCAGGACTAAGAATCTGTGGAGACTACTCGGTAACGATCAACTCTCCACTTGAAACACATCGTTACCCAATGCCACTTCCAGAAGATCTGATGAGAAAACTAGGAGGAAGTTTTTGCTTCAGTAAAATCGATCTCGCAGATGCATACCTCCAGATTAAACTGGCACCAGAAAGTCAAAGAAGACTAGCATTGAGCACGCACAAAGGTGTACTTCTACAAACACGTCTACCTTTTGGCATCACTTCAGCTCCAGGTTATTTTCAAGAAATAATGGACAAATTAACGTGTGATCTACCAGGAGTAGCGGTGTACTTAAATGACATTCTAGTGAGTGGAACCACAGCTGACGAGCATCTGAGAAACCTACGGAATCTTTTTCAACGTTTACAAGAAAGAGGTTTAAAGTGCAATCAAAGGAAATGCGTTTTTGCTCAACCGTCAGTAGAATACTTGGGACATCGACTCACCAGAAACGGCATAGAAAAAGGAAAACATGTAGATGCAGTGACGAAGATGCCACCGCCAACAAACGTTTCTTCTCTGCGATCGTTTCTGGGATCGGTACAGTTCTACGGTAAGTTCATCAAGAACCTTTCGACCTTAACCGAACCGTTAACTCGTCTCACAAAGAAAAACACACCATGGCAATGGGGCGTCAAAGAAAATGCAGTGTTCCAACATCTTAAAGATATTCTTGCGAATGAAGTTAGTCTAGCTCATTTCGATCCTACGGCTTCCTTAGGAATGTCATGCGATGCGTCGGAAGTAGGAATTGGAGCAGTGTTGTTCCACAGATATGACGATGGTTCTGAACGTCCTCTTTACAACGTGTCTAAAACATTGACAGACACACAACGACGCTACAGCCAGATTCAAAAAGAAGCACTTTCTATCATTTTTTGTCTGCAGAAATTTCATCAATTCTTGTACGGGCGTAGATTCATCCTGGACAGATCATAAACGACTCCTCGCAAGAACAAACAAAGAATCTTTCCAAATACAACACAAGTACAAAATTGGAGATTTTTGTTACGCTCTACACTGTGGTCCCAGACAGGGTAAACAACCAAGATGGATTCCTGCAATCGTCAACAAAATATTGGGAGCACGAAACATCCAAGTACGATTGTGCTCAAATGGGTCGATTTGGAAACGCCATGTGGAACAACTCCGCCCACGTTATGTTACACGTTACTCCACATCATCGAGTCTTGGAGACGACGCATTTGACACCACGTCAACGAGGAGTCCAGCGACAACGTCAACAAAGAGTCCAGCGACCACGTCAACGAGGAGTCCAGCGACCACGTCAACGAAGAGTCCAGCGACCACGTCAACGAAGAGTCCAGCGACCACGTCAACGAAGAGTCCAATCACGACGAAAAGTCCGGCAACCGTGTCAACAGGAAATCAAGCGACCAGTTTGCCAATGAGTTCTCCATCCAGTGCGACAACCGTACCAGGAGAAATTCTACCGACGGATCTGACAAGATCAGCAACGCAAGCGAGTACTTCAGTTGAAACCGGACCACGACGTTCGGAGCGCCTGCGGTTGAAGAATTTAAGATTTTGACACGATTTTTTTTTCTTTCGTTAGAAGACATTTTTACATTTAGTTTTCGCTTTTGAAAAGACTCAAAAGCTTGTGGGAAGGTGTTGTGACGAGACACTCCAGGTGTAATCAGGTGCGCCTTCCAAGCTAGCTACCGAGTCGTTGCGAGAAAGTTCTGTTGAGTGTTTTGCGAGTTGCGCGGTATTTACATTACATGTTTCTTGTTATTTATATTGTGTTTAGAAAGAATAAAGTTTTCTGAAAGACACAACACTTGGTTAAAAATCTCGGCCCGTCCCACCTTGATTTAAGGTTTAGGCAGGGCCTTATGAAGACCCTAAAATAACGGCTTGGCCCGTCCGTCCGGTGATAAACTGAACTCATCTACTTTTGACCGGCACAAAACCTCAAAATACCAATTTTCACATCTGTAGCACTTACAGTTTTTGAGTAGCAGTTATTTTAAAATCAAATAACCCTTTTTCCACTTCACATTTGAGGTCCTGGAAACCAAATTTTCAAAAAATGGTGAAACACGTATATCATTATTTTTAGAGTAAAAACTAAATACTAATTTTACTTTTGTAGCATTTACAGTTTTTGAGTAGCAGTTACTTTAAAAACCAAGTAATCCTATTTTCCACCCCATATTTGAAGTCCTGGAAACCAAATTTTCAAAAAATGGTAAAACACGTATATCATTATTTCTGGAGTAGAGATCAAATACTAATTTTTACTCCTGCAGCATCTACAGTTTTCGAGTAGCAGTTACATTAAAAACCAAATAACAATATTTTCCATCCCACATTTGAGGTCCTGGAAACCAAATTTAAAAAAATGGTAAAACACGTATATCTTTATTTTTAGAATAGAAACTAAATACTAATTTTTACAGTTTTTGAGTAGCAGTTAGTTTGAAAAACAAATAACCCTATTTTCCACCCCACATTTGAAGTCCTGGAAACCAAATTTTCAGAAAATGCTAAAACACCTATTTCATTATTTTGGGAATAGAAACAAAATACTAATTTTTACTCCTGTAGCATTCACAGTTTTTGAGTAGCAGCTACTTTAAAAAGCAAATAACCCAATTTTCCAACCAACATTTGAGGTCCGGGAAACCGAATTTTCAAAAAATGGTAAAACACGTATCTTTTTATTTTTTAAGAAAAATCCATATACCAAATTTCAAAATTTCCTCATTTTTGGTTTTCGAGATATACATTGTTTTAGAAAAAAGTTTGTTTTTCAGTTTTTTCCCCTCAGGAGCAAAATTTTCAAAAATCCTTTCTTAGCGGATGTTTACGATGTTTACGCTATAAAAGTAATATAAGTTCCAAATTTCACGTTCCTAGGATGAGGCGTGTGAGCAGGCGCGGCGCTGGGCGGGGGGGTCCAGGGGTCCGGACCCCCCCAGCTCCGACAGCTGCCACCCATGAGATTTTTGCAAATCCAAAGACTTTTTTTTACTAGGGGGGGGGGTATTTGAACCTCATTGGGTTAATCAGACTGCAGACTAAAAATATTCGAAAAAATTTTTCGCCTGCGGCGGGCTTTCTTCCTTTTTCAAACTATGTTTTCCCTGCATGGAGTTTAACTATATTATAGTAGTTTTTCTTAAACATTCTGTATAGTTTGATGATTATTCAATGTTTATTGATGATAGTTCACTGTTTTTCGTTTACAGTTAAGTACTTTATGGTATTATTGAATAATAATTTTATTAACTTCGTTAGTTTTCTGAACTCTTTTTTCGTGTTAGTTGAATAAATTTTAATTTTAAAAAAAAACTATAATAACAACAACCTACATTTTTCCATTTATATTTGAACTTTGCTTTGCCAGTAACAAACCTAAATAAACTAGAAAAAACATGACTAAATTGTGATCTAGTGTAAATACTTCAGTATTTATTTCTTACATATTTCTATTTCAGTTTTTAACAAAATGGGTAAAGGACTATGAACCATATATATATATATATATATATATATATATATATATATATATATATATATATATATATATATATATATATATATATATATATATATATATATATATATATATATATATATATATATATATATACTTCAACTTGTCCTTGGACATTTTGGACCCCCCCAGAACAAAATTCCTGGCGCCGCCCCTGCGTGTGAGCTCGGCGTTGATTATCAGTCAGTCAGTCAGTCAGGACATGTTCTTTTATATATATAGATATGTATACAGTATATACACTGTCAGTACTAAAGATCAAAAGAGGTGGCTCTGAAATCAAAAAATATTGTATAATGAGATTTTAAAAAATTCGTTATTTTTGACGGGCAATTTCTAGTAGGTATATAAGTCTATGGGTAGTCTAGGCGCGAGCAATTTAACAACACACCCGTGGTCACGTGACAAATGTAGTTCGCAGTCTACCGGTCGCTGTTTATATTTGATATTTGAAAAGATGTTTTGATAAGTTAACTAAGATTTGCTTAGCTTTTTGGCCCTTAACACTTTGATATGAAAAATGGAATTAAATTTGTTTACTACATTGCCTTTTGAGTTTGTGGTTAGAAACCGGCCTCCCGGCGGAACAACCTATTTGTATTCCTGGACTCAGGATGAGAACAAAGGTAATTAATATACCAAATAAAGAATTATGTTTGTTCTATGGCATTGGCATAAAACATATAGTTCTTACTTGTTTACAATTACTCAAATGTAAAAAATCATACTCTGAATTTTTTGTAGATGACTGGAGAGCAGATGGATACAGATGGAGACAAGGAGGATTAAAAGCGAAGGAAAATGTGATTAGAAAATATTTTAGTGTATATATAGCTCCAAAACAATGGAGCACTAAATTCACTCGCATTGTGTACTTCCATCCAGATTACCCAAAAGCTGTTGTCTTGAAATATATTGGTGATGAAAGGATAGCTGGTCAGTTTATGCCTAAAAATGCACCTAAGAGTGTTAGTGATTCTGTTCAAACTCAACTAGCACTAGTCCCAAAAAATAATTTTACTAGGACTAGGCATTTGACCCACCAAGATTTAAACTCTCCTGGTACTTCTTACTGTCCATCATTTCCTCAAAATCAGGAGCAAGTTGAAAATGCTCGTAGGGTGAATCCAAATCAGCTAAGACTCACAAAGATTCTTCTGTACAATGTACATAAGTTTGCATATGACACCAAATTTGTACGACGCGTCACTACTTTTCCAGATTTGGCCATACTCTTATATTCAGATGATGCAATCCAAGTTTTTCGTGAAACTTTACAGAATTCAGATGTACCTCTAGCACTATCATATGATACTACTTTCAAATTTGGTGATTTCCATCTTTCAATTCTTTTATTCCATGAAACTGAATTTGTGACTAGGCCAAGTATTCCACTTGTATTTATGATACATGAAAGAAAACCTGTTGAGACACATAAAATTTTCTGGCAACATATAAAATCAGTCTGTCCAGAAATGTTATGCTCAAATCAAGTTTTCATAGTCGCAGATCAAGAGCAATCAGTAATAGAAGCCATCCATAGATGTTTTCCAGAAATGGCTCACTCTGTAAACTGGAATAATATTCTCCAAGACTGCAAACAATGGCTCTGTTCTCATGGATTTTATTCAGCTGATGAAATGAGATTCTACACAGAAACTGTCCATTCACTTCTTTTATCTAAAACTCAAGCCGATTATAAAGATGTACTTATCTCACTCATGCCTAAATGGAACAAACCATTTTCTGAATATTTTCTTAAGAACATTCACAATGTACTTGGTAAATTAGGATCTTGGGTTCTGGAAGATCATGAATTGAAAGGAATGACAGGAAATCAATCCAAAGCATCTGACTGGATTATTAAACAACTCCAAGAATGGAAGGAGGCACCATTGGACTCAATGATTCTTAATTTATACACATTTTCTCAATTCAGTGTTATTGAAGTCTATCGGAGCCGTAAATGTTTTGGGGCTTATGAATTGAAACCAGAGTTGAAAAATTTCTATAAAGATCATGACTACCAGACTCTATCTCCAGAAATTCGCAACGGCCTGCAGTGTGAATTAGGTAGTAGCGATATCTACCAAAAGGCAAAAAGAGCCCAACAAATCATTGATCGCAGGCAGCTCTCGTTGGATGCAAATTTGGCTGTTTTTACTGTGAGTGAGTCACAAGAATCTCGAGTTCAATTGTTTCCAACAACATCATGTTCTTGTCCAGACACTGGTAAATGTTACCACATTCTAGCAGCAGAAAGAGCTATTGGTTTGTTAGAATCAAAGGAAAGAACAGGTATCAATTCAAAGCTTAAAAAGAGAACTCGCAACAGGTCTAAAAAAACAGAAAATGTTAGAAGATCAAGACCAACTGACAAAGATATTGAGCTGACTAATCATACAAATGAGGAAGTGATGGTCAGATTTGTCAACACAATCAGCCAGGTGCCAAAACACAGACAACAACAAAAAATGTCAACCAGCAATATAACCAGTTTATCAGTAAATACTGTTGGAACGGAAAATTTGTTTATTTCTGACGATATTTGTTTAATTGAGTACTTAGTTAGGTAATGAAATATATATATATATATTTTTGCTAGTACCTTAACTACTGTAGGCATGTTGGTAATGTCAGTGAAGATTACATCTGCTAAACTATTATAATAAGTAGTTTATTAAAAATAGTGAATTAATTATAAAGAATTGACATCAAATTAGTTGTTGTGAAGCACTTTAGTGTCATTTTAACATGACTTGGTTCAAGACAATCATTAACTTTAAAAATTTCATTATGTAATAAAAAGAATAATTTTTTTTAAAGAAACCACTGTTCATTAATCTTAGTTTTCTGTGATGGTTAGATGAACTGGAGTTAAAGGTAAGAAGCTGATTAGTTACATAATAACTGGATTGGTGGTTGGTGGTGTCACTGCCTTCCCATCTCTGGACATCTGACAAGGTTGCAGTTAACTCATGACAAATGACAATTGTTTGAGATCACAGTTGATAGTCTATAACAAAGACATTTTTACAAATCTCAATCTTTTGTAAAGAGTTTTGATATTTTTTTAAATCAAAATATTGTAGATTACCAATCCTGTGTAACTGTAGGGAAATTTGTCTTCATGGTTCAGTTTTTTCTAGACTGTCTCCACAAACAATTATGTTAAAGACAAAATAATATGTGTAGAATATTTAATTTATCCTCAATTTATACATGTAAACAGTTGCAATAAAATAAAAGTTATAAAATGAGGGTGGTGCAAAGCCACAAACACCTCAAGCATATGTGATTGGCGACTGAACAGCCTAGAATTTTTCAATTAAAATATGAGGTGAGGATCCAGGGCCGTAGCTTACATCAATCTTAGTGGCTAGGATGTGTGTGTACCCAAAATTATCAGTGGGTTCACTTACTGATAGGTTACATGACTAATGCCTGGCTGTCGTATCGCATTTTTTCTCTAAAATAGTCGATGACCTGGGTGAGGGGGGTAGTCGTATCTTATTCAAATACAGAGGCGTGGATTCAGCAAAATCTTGGCGAAGATTTTTTAACTTAAACCCAGAGAATCTTCAAACAAAAATGACTATCCCAATATACATTTGTATGTTGTATTTTCATGTAAATCATCCTATTAGTTAAAAAAAACAGTTAAAAAAGTTAACTTTTATTTAATATTGAATGCAGACAAAAAGCGTTTAAATTATGAATGTAACAAAGGGTATTGACGTTTTTCATTTTTACAAAATAGTCCACTGAATCATCAAGATAAAATAGACTAGGTAAGGGTACTAAAAGATTGAAAAATACTTTCAGAGATTTAAGTAACTGGATATTAATCAACAAGTATGACAAATACTGTTTTCATCAACTAATCTAAATTCTCAATCGTGTGAGCTATTAAAAATAATTTAAAATGAATTAGAAAAATCTTAGTGAGAGAGCTCAAGCAACCGGGTAGGATAAGAATATGCTAATTGTTCCTTAGGATAGGACAGATACAAGGTTCTAAATTTCATACGAGTTTGATCGGATGGACCAAAAGCAATCAATCCATTAAATTTCTATAGCGCTATTACCTTGGCGTTCAATAGCGCTCGGACACGAACTTATTAAACAGATACGTTTTAAGCCCCGACGGAAAACAGTGAGAGAAGTAGATTTAGTAATAGAAGTAGGAAGAGAGTTCCAAAGAAAAGAACCAGAGTAGGAAAAAGAGCGTTCAGCAAAAAAAATGCTGAACAGAAAAAAAGAGTTGAGAAGAACAATTTTCAATTTTAAACATTAGTAAGCAAATTTTAAAAATCACCCTATATCTAAGAGGAAGCCAGAGAAGAAGAAAAAGATATGAGAAAAGTAAGAGGCGCGAGAAACTAAGCACTAAAAGATAGAAAAATATTAACTGTAGATTATAAGTAATATAATTCAAAAAGTATGATAAATACAGTTTTTATCAGCTAATCTAAATACTCATTCATGGGTTAGCTAGAAAAAATATTTGTTCTATTTGGTGGAAAAATCTTGAGGGGGGCCATGGCCCCCCTCAGCCCCCCCCCAATCCACGCCTCTGTTCAAATAATAGTCGTAGACAGGAGCGTCATTTGGAAAGGCAGGGAAGTGGTTGCTCCAACTTTGTCTTTTTTAAAAAATAGCTATAAAATTTGAGAAAAGTACAATGATGACAGGTGAAGTGTAGTCGTATTTTTCCAATTTTTTTCAAAAACTTGTACACCAAACTAATTATAGGGAAACGTAATTTGTCAGTCAAATATCGTCGAATGATGTAAATCTTCACAAAAGTGGATAAAAAAATAAATAAAAGAATAAGTAACTTTTATTGATACAACTAATAAAACAAACAAATTGAAACAAACTTGGTTCAGCCCACTTATAGCCCAGATATAAATTTAGCCCATGAACCCCGCGTGGGACCCATATACCTCCCATATAGACGTTTTGTTTTTCAAAAGCCCATTTAGCTTATATAGGACCCATATAGGCTATCCATAGCCCAGGAATCCCACATAGTACACATATAGGTTATCCCTAGCCCAGGAAGCCCATATAGGACCCATATAGAATGTTCACAGGGTAGTGTCTATTCAAAAAATAACAATATACGTGTTTCACAATTTTTTTGAAATTTGGTTTCCAGGACCTCAAATATGGGGTGGAAAATATGGTTATTTGTTTTTTTAATGTTATTCAAAAACTGTAAGTGCTACAGATTAAAAAATTAGTATTTAGTATACACTCAATAAATAAAAATTTACCTGTTTCACAATTTCTTAAAAATTTGGTTTCCAGAACCTCAAATGTGGGGTGGAAAATAGGGTTATTTGTTTTCAAAGTAACTGCTATTCAAAAACTGTTAATACTACAGATGTAAAAATTAGTATTTAGTATTTCCTTAAAAAATAAAAATAAAGGTGTTTTACCATTTTTGAAAATTAGGTTTCCGGGACCTCAAATGTGAAATGGAAAATAAAGTTTTGTTTTTTTAGAATGACTGCTACTTAAAAACTGTGAGTGCTACTGATGAAAAAATTACTATTTAGTATTCACTCGAAAAATAAAGATATACGTGTTTTACCAGTTTTTAAATATTTGGTTTCCAGGACCTCAAATGTGAGGTGGAAAAAAGAAAAACTAAAAATGTGAATGTTTTAAAACAAATGTTTTCTAAAATAAAGCATATCTCAAAAACGAAAAATGAGAAAGTTTTGAAATTTGGTATCTAGATTCTTCTTAAAAAATAAAAAGACACGTGTGTCACCATTTTTAAAACATTTGGTTTCCAGGACCTCAAATGTGGGGTGGAAAATAGGGGTATTTGTTTTTTTTAGAATAAAACTGTTACTCAAAACTGTAAGTGATAAACAAGTAAAAATTAGTATTTAGTTTCTACTCACAAAATAAAGATATACCTATTGGTTTCCAGGACCTCAGATGTGGGGTAGAAAAAAGAATTTGATTAAAAACTCCAGAAACTAAAAATGTTAAAGTTTTGCAATTTAGTACAGAGATTATTTTTACAAAATAACATAATACATGTTTTATTAATTTTTGAAAATTTGGTTTTCAGGACTTCAAATGTGGGGGGGGGGAGGATAAGGTTTTATTTTTTGTAGAAAAACTCCGACTCTGTAACTAAAAATACTAGATATACAAATTAGTAACTAAATACTGCTAAAAGATAAAATTACAAATGTTTTCACATTTTTTTATGTTCTGGCTTCCACGACTACAAATGTAAGGAGGAAAAAAGAATTATATTTGCTTGAAAACTCAATAACAGAAAATGTAAAAACATTAAAATTCAATAATAAGGTTTTTTTTAATTATAAGATTCGTGTTTCATTATTTTGTTTTTCAAAAAATTAGCCTCTAAGCTTTGAGGTTTTGTACCTTTAAAATTGGTTGAGTCAGGCCTCGACTTTTTTGCTTATGAAACGGGGCAGTTCGAACCTAAATAACAAGCCAGGCCTGAAATTTTCTGTCTATGAAATAAGCCGGACCGGGTCTAAAAAAACCAGTGTAGGGTACAATGGATTAGAGTGCTGCACGGACCGAACCAGGCCCAGATTTTAAGGTCTTCAGACCGGATGGGCCAAACCTGAAGTCAAGGTGGGACGGGTCGAGATTTTTTGCCAAGTATATAGAAATTTTAGGCCTGTAAAAATGGGCCAGGCCCAAATTAGATGGGCCGTGCCGGGTCTGAAATTTTGGATTATGAAGTGGGCTGGGCCAAGTTGTCGACGGACCGGACCCAATTGGGCCGTGAAAAATCGTCCCGTGCAGTTGGCTACTGTGGATGCGTATTCTCTTTTTCAAGCGAGCGAAGCCGCGACGGAAATGCTAGTCATTAATAAATTCTTAAAGATACCAAAAAAGAATGCAAACTGAAGAATACTGAAGATAGTCAAAAAATTCTCCTGCGGCGGGCTTTCTTTTCTTTTTAAAACTGGGGGTGCTACATTTATTCATAAACTTATTTTTTTTACAATTGCTTTAACTGCAATGGTTTGAGACTGAGTTTGACTATCTTCAGATTGCAGTCTTTTTTATCTTTCATTAATACATTATTAAAGGGCTCTTTTTTCTTTTGCGCACTTGGGCCCCCTAGCATTTTCTGCTGGTTGCGCCCCTGCGCAGGAACATCATTTGGCATGCAAGTAGACTTCATTGGTAAGAAAATTTTGAAAAATTAAAAAAAAATCTGTTATATATTTGATGTTTTATTGGCAAGAAATATATAAAACTAAGCAAAAAAACAGGGAACATGGGTAACCCTGTCAGTAAGCTATATAATGGGGAAAAATTTTGCCCCCACCATGGAAAATCCTGAATTTACGTCCCTGAAGCAAGCGGGAACGGAAAGGCGACCGAGAGCGAAAGAACGAGTGGGAAAGAGACCGAGAACGGGAGAGCAAGCGAGAGCGGGAAACGACTGAAAAAGGGAGAGCAAGCGGGAACGGGAAAGCGACCGGGAGCGGGAGAGCAAGCGTGGATTGAAACGGGAGCAAGAGAAAAACGATAGCAAAACTTTTAAGAACCCCGGGCAACGCCGGGTACCGCGCTAGTATATAGATACATTTGTTCTTACGTATGTAAGATTTGGCAAAAAGAAATTCGGTTGTGCTGCTTTAGTTCACTTTTACACATGTTATTATTTGTCGTCAACTGCCTAGGTAAATTTATGTTTTCTCGAATCTTGACATAAGTTTTGTTTGACGAGTGAGCGTTTACATGTTATTAATATTTCAGGACAATATTTGATTATGATTAGTTAACTATGTGTTTTTATTGGTCGCTGATCTTGTTTCCAAACTCATGACAAGATTTACTATTTTTTTTATTTTGCTGCAGAGAGCTAGCTAGCTGCTAGATAGCTAGCCAAAAGCCAAAAGCTAAATAACTCCATTTCTATCAACATTCTATAGTTTTATAGTCTATACACTCTACTTATTCTAGGAAATTTCGATGGAAAAAGACCTGTTTGATTCAAAATCCTTGAAAATTTGTACGTTGATTGGTGAGGTTGTGTTTCATGAGTGGTTAAACTGTAAATTGTAAATGAACACCATAAGTGTACTTAATGTGAATGTAACTTTCTTTTGCAGGTCAGGGTTGTTTTGACGACGTAAAAGTTTTTTTGGCCAAGCACAAGGTGTCCAATGAAACTTATGCAGTTAAGAAAATCAACTTGGAATCTTGTGAATTGAGTTTCAACATTATTCAAGTCTGTTCAACTGACTTAAAAACACTTTTTTAACTACTATTTATCTAATGTAATCATTCCATATATGGTTGACATGATGCAATTTTTATATGAATTTGCAGCATGAAATTCTGATGCATAGGTCATTTAAGCACAAAAACATTCTACCTGTTGTCTGTGCTTTTGTTTCATCACAATACATTTGGATTGTTCTACCTCTAATGGGATTTGGTATGTGCCCATCATGATCATTAGTTTGCAAAATTATTGGTTTTTGTATGTGCTTTTAAACTGAGACTTGTGTTTTTGTTATATTAATTTTTTTTCAAATCTGGGTTCAATGTAGTCTCCTGTTTCAAATCAAGCAGATCAATGTTCTCCTATTTTCTACATTATTACTAAGTTTTTTTCCCTCCAGCTGTTTTTAAATCTCTGACATCTATTGTAGTTTTATTTATGTAAAACAACGGTGCAGAAGTTAGAAATAATGTTTTTAATGTTTAATTTGTTTATTGGGATGATGATAAAACAAGTATAGGAAAAAACAAGTTTTTCAACACAAACTTTGATTTCAGATACACTCGATTTAGAAATACGAAAAATTTTCAAATTGAGTTTGTTTTTTTAAATTAAATCATGTATTGTCATTCAATATAAAGCTATGCTGAAAGTTTCAGCTTCCTAGCTAGTCAAAAAGCTGCTTAAATTTTACTTGCAAGATTTGTGTACAGAAAAAGCCACACACAAACACAGATTGTAACCTAAATAAAAGTTTGTAAAAACAGAACATAAAAAATAAATATCAGCCAAAAGGAGTCTCCCAAGGGAATTACTTCCCATCTATGGGGATATCCTTATAGTAGATAGCAATAATAAACAGCAAACAAACAAAAAACAACAATAATGCTGGTTGTGCAGAAAATCAAACAAACAATTTTTTTAATACATTGTGGTTGTGAAATAAATTATTGGAAAGGTACTTAAAAGTCAAATCTGATTGTGTAGTTGGTTTTTTAAGGTTTATTACATAAAAAGTTATAGGAATTAAACTAAGATTTTCCCATGCCAGTTGTATGGGTTTTAAATCATGCCACTTAAATCTTTTTGCAAAAGTTGCATTCGAAATTTCCGAGATGCTTGCTTTTTTTTTAACTTAATAAAAAAGAAATTCATTGAGTAGAATGTATAACCATATCTGATTTCCTTTCTAAAAGAAATGTAAACAAGCACTGAATAACATATAGTTTGATTAACAATTGTGGTATCCTGCAGTTATTATGTAAAATAGCTACTTCTTAACACCTCCAGCAGGCTTTTAAAAACTGCAGTTGGCAAAGTGTTGTCTAATAATTATGCAACAAAAAATGATAAATTTTATTTAATAATTATGCAACAAATAAATTTTACCTAATAATTATGCAACAAAAAATGATAAATTTTATTTAATAATCATTAAGCATCTGCGTCCCGTTATTTTTTTTTTGAAGCGATACGATACTTCTGAATTTTTTCTAGAATAAAACGATACGATACGAGACGCCTCGAACAATAACAAGACAAAACCGATACGATATCGGGATCTCGACTGAAATGTCAACTGTGGAAATTTTGTCTCGAATAAAACAAGACAACGAGAAATAATGAAATATTACGAGATAAATCCAGTCATTTTTTTTTATTTCACAAAAATTTTAACTATTTGACGGTATTATAAAAAAATCACTGTCCACTCTCTACCTTCATCTCCGGCCTCGTCATCACCAACACCAATATCTTTGTTGGCAAGGATCCACTTCTTGATGGTGACCCAATCGTGATTCTGCTGGGCAAACAGCTGGTCAACAAAGTCTGGCTGCAGCTTTGTCCTTTCACAGCTGACGATTTGTCCTCTTGCCGAGAAAACCTGCTAGGATGTAGCTGAACTGGCCGGGACACAGCCACTTTCGGGTGCACTCTGCCAACAGGGGGAATTTCACCTGGTTAGCCTTCCACCATGCCAGGCAAGACTTCTTGATTACGTCCTTCTGGTTTATGGGCATGGTGGCGTAGGTGTCCCACTACTCCCACTCAGCCTCAATGTTGGACTTTTTTGGCGCCGACGTCACAACTTGTGCTCCTCTTCAGCCATTGACTGAAGTAGAGGGTCATCAATATCAATGTCTTCAATGTCAAAATCCTGAGGTTTTTCAAATGCTTTGCCAAGAGCCTGGGCCAGCCATGTCTTGTGGCTGTCATGCTCCTTCACAAGGAGGTTGTGGGCCCACTCAAACCTGCCCGCTTTCTTTAGATAAAGCGGGTTTAGCAGGCTGCCAATGGCTTAGTGAGGTACGTGTTAGCCGTAATCCGGAAAACTAGTGTTAAGGTTCTTCTTCAGGACATTGAAAAACATTTCTGCCGCTGTCGAGACTCCAGACTGGATCGTTAAATATGTATGACTTTTGTTATTTATTGAAAAATATTTTTTGTAAATCTCGGAATTTGTTTCGAGACTTTGATATGGGAACAAAATTTAATTCTCATTATTTTATTTTGATACGAGACTTCCCCGCAGGCTGTATCATTTTGAAATCCCCGTTGATATCGAGACAACCGATACGGCACGCAGATGCCTAATAATTAATTATGCAACAAAAAATGATAAATTTTATCATTTTTATTATAATTGGTTATTTTTCAATTTAAGGAAAGAAATTGTTTCTGCTATAAAATAAAATATCATATAGAAATATTATAAAAGATATTTAACAAGAGGTATTCATTAGAAATTTGTGAATAAAAAGATAATTTATAACAGTTCCTTGACACGTTTTTTTTATAATAGTTTATAGTCCTTTACACCAGGTCTTTTAAGACTGACATGGGTGCTGGTGGCAGAGCGGTAGAGTGTTCGCCTGTCGATCGTTAGGTCGGCAGTTCGAGCCTCACCGGCGTCACCAGCGTAACTCCCTTAAGCAAGGAGTTCACTCGCATTGCTAAAAGAGGTAGGCGTTTATAAATGGCTGCCTTTGCAAGGACCCTTTCTCCTCTTTGAGCAAGACTTGTCTTGGAAAAGACGTGTGCTAAATCTCAGTAAAAAATAATATGTAGGATATACCAAAGTACTTCCTGTTGTGGATCATAATTTGATCTTTTTAACTGTTAGCTCATCCTTTATCCAGGCTTGGGACTGGCTTGTAAAAGTGAGGCAGAGTCCATTTGACATTTAAAACTAGCTAAATGTCTAAAAGAAATTGTCACCTATGATACGAGGACCTAATCTGTGTAAGTAGTAAATATAAGGAATGAACTGTTACAAAATCATTATAAAAACTTAGCTTAAATGAAGCTTCAAGGTCTAAAAGTCAATAAAACAGCATATTTTTATTTTTTTTTATCACTGCTTAACGTTTTCTGCTTATGGTTCATCTAAACACAGTAGTCATGAATAGTCATGATATAAACCATATGTGTAAAGTTTGGGGAGGAAGGCTGACAGTGTAAGTTTTGTGCCGTTGGCCATACCCAAGCTTTGTTAAATCAAACTGACAGTATCTTAATTGATTTCTTGAGAAAATGCCTTAATGGCATGACCTTTACTTTTACCTTTATTGGTCTGTTAATTTTTTGTTATTCTTGTGAGACTCAAAGCTATGCAAAACAATTATTTAATAGTTTGACATAGCACATTTGTTCAAATTACCATAAAAGTTCTATAGAACAACACTCTCAAGGGCAGACACTAAGAGAAACATACACTGAATTTTTTAACTCTATATCTAACTTATAAGTAGCTTGTCCTTGAGGAACGGATTTTTTTGCTCTTCCCCATGCCTGTCTGCTCTTCAGGACCTTTACTGTATTTTTTCAAGTTTGGTTTAAGTCACTGTGAATTGTTTTAAACAAGGAAGTTGCAAGGATTTGGTCCACAGCCGCTTCAGCACTGGTTTTCCCGAGCTGGCAATTGCATTCATCTTGAAAGACGTTGTTTCAGCTCTTGACTACCTTCATACTAGATATGTGATTCACAGGCTAGTGTTTTGCTTATATTGTATTATTTTTCAAATATTGCAATGTTTCCACATACATTGGTTGATACTAGGATATGTTATATATTTTAAATCTATGTTTATCTTGTAGTTTTTTTGTGTTGCAGATTATTGCTATGTCATTTTTGGAACCTAATATTCCTGTACCATAATTTGATGAACTTTTGTATAAGAAAAATGAAATTAGTAGTTATTTCAATATCTTTTCAAAAAATGTCACCCCAAAACATGGAACAAATATTTCAAATGATGTACCTGTGGATGACGTAACATGCATGTATCAAACCACATCAACAGAGCTCACAAATGTTTTATTCTTTGTACTGAGCCTGGTATAATTTGAATCAAAATGCATTGCTTCTTAAAATAAATCTCAGTTGCAGCTTTTTCTGTTTATGCAGACGGCATAAAGTTTCTGCATCACTTTTATTGCTTGTTCAGCATACCAGTTGCATCTCTTGTTTGATAACAGTACTGTATATAAACAGTTACATAAGTATTATATATATACTAGAGATAGCCCGTCAAAAATGAAGAATTTTTTCAAATCTCATTATATATTGTTTTGAGGTTGCAGTGCCACCATTTTTAATATTTGGGACTGACATTGTACAATTGCATAATAACTTTTATTGCACGCCTGCACGCACTAATTTTCGCAACTGCTGACCACCGCAGCCGCCTCATTATGCGAAATTGCTAACATACATGCATGCATACATACATACATACATACATACATACATACATACATACATACATAAATACATACATACATACGTACATACATACATACATACATACATAGATACATACATACATACATACATACATACATACATACATACATACATACATACATACATACATACATACATACATACATACATACATACATACATACATGCATACATGCATACATACATACATACATACATACATACATACATACATTCATACATACAGATATAGGCAATTTTGTATGTAGATATTTCAGATATTTAATAGATATTAGTTACAAATATTTAATGTTTGGTTGTAGTATGTATAGAAAAATCTATAAATTAACATTGGGGTAAACTTTTTTTTAAATAAAAAGAAATTAGGACTCTTTTCATTGTTTTTAAATAAAAGTTCACCCATTTAGGATACAGAAATTTTTTTCAGAAAATTACTCAAAATGTCATACCTCTATTAGAGATTTTTATAAGTCAGCTCAATATAATGAACATTCTTATGAAATCAGAAATTTTTTTGTTCTTCCTAATAAACATTTCTAGTACTTGTACTTAATCAATACATGTAAATTTAATTGTTGCGATAAAGATTTGAATAAACAAATGGTAACATATGACAAATAAAGTCAACACTAACATATTTTCTTGCAAAGATAAATGTATCAAATCAAGAAAATTTAATAATTAGGGAAAGAATGAAAGAACACAGCAAGTTAGCAAAATGAAGTTGAAAAGAAGGACAGCAGCTCAACAGCCATGCCTAATAGAGCTTCTGGCTATAATCAATTAATTAACTAAATATTCTATTTGTAACTTCTAGAGTTGTTTGCTTGTAGGAGTAGCAGAAGGATTGAAACAATTGTAGAATCACATTTGTAATGTTATGTTATCCTTGACTGAAACTTATTTTACTTAAAACTTTAGTCAGAAAATATCATATAATGGATGCACCAGCTAGCTGAATGTTTGTTGGTATATTAAATGAACTCAAATTTTGAGAATTACAACAAACAAACAATATGGCAGCAATACAAAGAATTGTACCCATCTACATAAATATTCTGTCAAAAAACAAATTTAAAGCAAGTATTATGTCAGAGATTGTAGCATCAAATCTCAAAGAGAGTTTTTTGTTTATTAAAACATTATTTATGTTTAACAGTCACAACCTGTAACAAAATCTCTCTGTCATTTTGCTAATTGCAGCTTGATCAAAACATTACATTGTTCATTTCTGTGGTTTTTAATGAAAATACATTTGAACAAAAAATTAGATTAATTCTTTTTATTTGTTGAGCCTTTTTAGTAATATATTCTATTTTTTATTTAAAATAATTGATGATAAATAGGAGTTTTATAATTTGTGCTTATTTCTTTCAATTGATTTCAGTAATGTCATTATTTTGTTTTAATTTTGCTATTTTGCTTGAATTTGTGTCAGGAGTATAAAAGCAAGCCACGTGCTGATTGACAGCTCTGGTAATGTGGTTTTGACGGGATTGAGGCATTGCTTCAGCATGATTACACAGGGAACCAAACTCAAGACTGTTCACGACTTTCCGAGTTTTTACATAAGCAGCCTCAACTGGGCCAGTCGGGAACTTTTGGAGCAGGTAACTGAAATGATGCAGTCTTTTTTTTATCCTTTTTATTTAACTTTTCATTTTTGTTCATTGATACAATTTTTCTTTAGAATCTGGCAGGATATAATACAAAGTCAGACATTTACAGTTTTGGAATATTAGCGTGTGAATTGGCAAACGGTGTTATTCCATTCTATGACATGCCTATGACACAGGTCTGTTTGTTTCTATTAAATCCTTTTTTTGTTGTTCACTGTGCTTGCTTGCATTGGTTTTTTTTGACGAATAAGAAAACATATTTCCCATCATCCTTGTATAAGGAACGCTCTTCACAACAAATGCAAATGTTTATGAAATAGTTACTCGCATAACAAACAGCACCATATTTCTCACTTGTTAATAATTGAAAAACAGGAGCCTAAATATGTCATCCTCAGCTTATTTTATTACGAGTTTGAAGTGAAGAAAAAGTTATTGCATGTTTTCGGTTTTATGTGATCTGTGCAAAGAATGCCTTTCTGGAATGAATTTAGTTATACAGAAACCCAATGTGTGATGCTTTCATACAGATGCTGCTGAATAAGATTGAAGGTCACACACCAACACTTCTCGATGTTTCAACATATGCCGAACTCAACTTTTTCAAGTCAGGTTTGTAATAAAATCAGTGACATAGTTTGCATATTTATTAATACTAGAAGCCCTCATGCAGAGCTTCTGCTCCGCTAGAACTGATTAAAATATGTTAGACTTGAGGGAAATTTTTTAGTATATTTTCAATTAAAATATAATATTGTTATTCAAAGTCAGATTAAACCATATTTAGTCCAGAAAACTGGCATGAACGGCACAATAACAGCTCTATTATAGCTGAAATGCACAATGTACCTTAGTTTTAGTGAAACTTATGACAAAACCTTAGTGCAATTCTCTCTCTCTTTTTTGTGTCTCTTTCTCTCTTCCTTTCAACTATATAAAATATTTTATACCCGAAATTAATCATACATTTCCAAAATGTTCTTTTTCTTATGCTGGTACATATACATAGAATTATTTACCTTCTAACTTATTATTATGTGACTCCCTGTATACTTTTGTAAATGGTTTAACAACATTTTCATTTAGTAAATTTATTGAAGAGCACCTTTGAATTTACGAAAAGGCCCTATATAAGTTCATTTTGATTGATACTATTGAACGTCAGGCAAATAGCAAAAAAAAGTATGCCAAAACCTATTCTCGCTTTTTCATAATTTTGTAAGTGCCTGCTTTATACAGGTGCAACTGAAGCAGATATACCTGATGGTTATAGGAGGTCATTTTCTTCCCATTTCCATAATCTCGTCAAACAATGTTTAAGCTACGACCCAAAAGCGAGGTTTGTATTCTGTATCATATATTTATATTTGTAAAGTGCCATATGATGGATGCGATGTTAGTTTCTTAGTTGTCATGAATAAGCGGAGTGCAATCAATACTGGTAACCAGAGTACTTTTTCCCAGGACATTTAAGGCAGAAAAATGCTGAACATATTTCGAATTTTAGTATAATAAAGATTAAGGCAGCAGTGGTATTGTGGTAAAGCATTCACCTGTAGGTGGTTCGAATTTCATCGGGGTCACCAGCGTAGTTCCTTTAATAAAGTAATGAGTTTAAACACATTGCTTTGACTGTCTCGCAGAGTTAAATAACTCCTTTCACTAACTTTAAAAAAAATTAAAATGAAACCATATTTAGGAAAGTTGCAAATGTTTTGCATGATTAATCATTTATTCAGACCATCGGCTTCAACCCTGGAATCTCATTGGTTCTTCAAACAGACTAAATCAAAAGGCCAACAAAATCTTATATCGTTACTCAATCCTCTTACTCCAATTGAACCAGATCTCTATAAAGAACAAAGTTAGTTTTAACGTTTTTTTTATTTAGTAAAAATTCTGTAAAGTAATGAAGAAGTCTTTGAGAAAAAAAACTACGTATAATTAAAAGATTTGCTTTGCGTTGATTACACTATGTTGTAAACATATCTATAACCATTAAATAAATATTCAAGCGCTAAGATGTCGTGATCAATCATTTCATTGTTTTTATTGACATGATGTCTTGTACTTCTATTAAAGATTAAAATATTTAATAATAAATATTATATTATATATTTGTGCATAATAAACCGCTGACATATAAATATAAATTTATTTATTCAGCAGATGATGTTGAACAACTGCTCTCTGATATGTACATTGACACAATGGACTGGGAATTTTGAAAAGAAATTTGTTACCTATAATTATTTTCAGATTTTATTTTATAATTTGGGAATGTGTATTTTAGTAATTTTTCAATCAGTGCTTACTTTTCAATAATTATTTAACTCAAAAAAGATATCTATGTTATCGGTCAATCAAGTTTGCCGAGTTATTTGAATAATCTAACAAACAAACAGATAATTGTGTGGCTGTAACCTTATAGTCTCTTTGTAAACTAGATAGAATAAGCAATCGTTTTATAAATTTATTGCTACCAAGAAAGGAATTCTGCATTGAGATGAATTCCAAATAATACTGACTTAAAAAAAAAACAATAATATAAAACGAGAATTTGCGATCAGCCCTTAAGGATGCACAACTTTGAAATGGTCGCAGCTGACTACGATGCAAGTTTAATCATGAGAACCTACAAAAAAAGTAAATTGATTACATAAAATGTAAACAAGCAAGAAAAAAAGAAAGTTAAACCACAAAAAGCTAAGCAGAAAATGAACATTTGAATGAAGGTCTAAAGTTTTAAGTGGTATTATAAATTTATGTAAAAGGAAAAAAATTAATTGAATGACTAATAAGTTCAATAGAATGGGATGTTCTTCATCACACCAATACTTTGATTGTTACCACAACAACAGAGCTGTCGACTAGATTAAATATTTCTAAAAAAAAATCACAAAACAATATAAAATAGATAGAAAAATGCAAGAGAAGAAGAAAGCCTTACATTAAAAATGGAACGGAAAAAAACATTTGGACGTATTTTTTTCGGAGGGAGCGGGCATCGCTGTCTGAATTTTTCTAGGTCGAGATTTCAAGCACGTACATGGCAGACTTGCACACTCATCAAATTTAAAAAGACTGTAGAATTAAAAATCAATTTCAAAGACAAGAAAACTGTTTTGCTTGGAAACCAATGCAGTTCGTTCTGACAGATTTGTGGATGAGCAAGTTTTGAAATCACAAAATAAAAGCACTAGCTCATTGCTAATCAGAAAACCCTGTCGTTAAAAACCTTTATAAATTGAAATTTTGCAAATCATCTAAATTCTGTAAATTATTGCAAGTCTTTTTAAATCCATGCAAAAGCTAAAAATCTTGAGCCATTAAAGAAAAAGTTTTGTTTGTGAGGATGTATGTATATTTTTAGGCTAGATTGAAGGTTTGATCATTTTAAAGTACAAACATCTGAGAGATACATAACAACCTGCTCTATAGATATTTGAAATTCCACACGATGTATTTTTAATTTATGAAAATAATTTAATATTTTATTATGAAAATATTCAGAAAATTAACTTTAGAAGCTTCATCCAAAAAAAGAGAATTAGTATAACTTCATATGAGAAATAGTACAACCTCAAATGAGAATTAGTACAACCTCATGTGAGAATAAGCACAACCTCATATGAGAATTAGTACAGCATCAAATGAGAATTAGTACAACCTCAAATGAAAATCAGTACAACCTCAAATGAGAATTAGTACAACCTCATCTGAGAATTAGTACAACCTCATCTGAGAATTAGTACAACCTTAAAGGAAAAATAGTACATGCCTAAATGGCAAGGTAGTTGAATAACCATAGAGATTGAAATAAAATAAATCATTGTATGAATCAGATAACAGAACCGCTAATGTGGATAAGAAAACAAGATATACAAGTAACAGAATCAATGTTAAAAATAATTGAACTATTAATAGCACTATAAAGCCATTTTTGAAATTTAGTAAAACAGAATTTACAGGTCATATAAAACTTTATAATATATGTCACATAAAAGCTCAGGTGTGACTAAAAGAGTACAAATACATAAACATCATTAGCTACAAAAATGACAAAGAATATAGATCATATATACAAGCATTGTGTTATATTACATATAAATGCTACTAAATATCACTTTCAGATACAACAAATACAAGATATCATATTTATATTTACGTTGTAGTTGTTTCTAAGCTAACACTTAATAAATCAATTCAGACAAACAATTTGGCATTGAAATCGTGACAATAAAATATCAACCAATAAAAGAAAAAAATAATAATAATACAAGCAGAAAGGATGATAACATATATATAGAATATATATATGGATGATAACATAAGCTTCAGAATGCAGGAGTTCCACATGTGAGGCTGCTGCTTCGATGAGAAAGCTCGTTAGATGATGAAGTCGTCTGCATCCGTTCCTATGAGGGAGGTGATTGGTTGGAGTTCTGATGACTCTGACAGATCATCCTGAACATGTTAAGGTGTGATATGTTATAATAGAAAGATTTTAAAATAATAAATAAGATATAGAGTAAATAAAACTATGTTTAATATAATCAATCAATCAGTCAATTATGCAATTTATATCATCAAACAAATCATAAAATAAGGTTGTGATCATGTTTTTCTGACACTGTATTTAAACAAAGCTGTCCGGTCCTTTTTATTTCGTTTCACACCAAACACTTGAGTGCTAAATATATCTACCAAGGCCTGGGAAAAAAATCTACCTGTTCTAAGGAAGGTTGGCATGGATAGAAAGGCTTCTTATCAGAAAACTGTCAGTTGCTGGTTATTTTCACTTAACCAGCAACTGACAGTTTTCTGATAAGCCTTTCTATCCATGCCTTAAAAATACTAGTCAGAGGTTTGACCATATCTGAGTTAGTCAGTCAGTGCTTTATAAAGAATATGAACAACTAATAAGCTTTCATTAAATATGGGTGGTAAAATAAATTTAAAAACATACAATTCCGATCAGAAATGTTCTTACCTGCGAGTCAGATTTTTTCACTCTGAAATTATAAAATAATTTTATTTATAAGCAGTTAATAGCATATTATTAAAATTTAATAAGTGATTTGTGGAACTAGCGAGCAACATGCAGGGGCATCCAGCAGTGCCATAAACAACACGTGCACTTGTTTTATTTGCAACGTTGTATTTATAAATGAGTCCTGAGGTGTTACACAAAAGGAACCATGGAATTCAAAACTTTAACTTTTTTTTTTTAACTTTTTCTCATATTAAAATTTATAATTGTAATTACTTAATCTTACAACTTATTATTTAACCATTAGAGTACGGAAACATAATAAAAGAAAATAATATAAATTAATACAACTGAAGTAAGTAAAAACCAAATATGTTGAATTTAAATTTTTAAATTTTTTTAAGCATGCATTGAAATGAATCATGAAAATTAATTCTAAATGGGGAATTTATTATCAAAAGTTAATAATTAAGAATCTTCCAGCAATGGAATTCAAGTAGCTCTGAAATGCAGAAACTGTTCTGTATGAGGCCTATATTTTCCTAAGCTTTGCAAATTGTAAACTATGTTCAGTATGTTATGGCAGCAGGTATAAAGATTTACTTTTTTAAGCCTATAAAATTACCAAAAATAACCTAACAAGTATTGTAGTTGGTTATTTATTTAATAGAAATAAGAAGCAGGTTAGTCAAAGAACAAGTGGTTTCAGTTGGTTTTAATGGGAAATCTCAATTGAAACTCATACAAATATCATGCAAGAGAAACAACTAAAAACAAACAAACCAACTAATGTGCAAATAATTTAAGTACAAATAAAAAGAAAAGTTGTGCACATCATTGAACAGGATATGCCATAAGAAGATGTTAGGTACCATCCTTTCAAAATTAAGAATATGCCATGAGAAAAAGTTACGTACCATCCTTTCAAATACATGAACAAGAACGTCGAGGTCTTTAAAACACTGACATATTTGACAACTCACCAGTAGGCAAGCAATAAGAAATTATGATGGAAATCTTTCAATTTGTTTCAATCGGTGTTTTAGAATCAAATAAATAACTTTTAACAATATTTTCAGAAGCCATTGCAGTGCAGATGCTTTGAAAACGTTCAATTCACTTAAACTTAAAGTTGTCTTTGAGCATGATACAACATTCTTTGTTCAGAATAAGAAAAATCCAAAAATAATTATTAAATAAATAAGCAGATATAAGATATGTCGACAGAAGAAGTTCCAAAAAAAATCAACTATAGATCTGTACTGTTAAAAAAATAATCATTAAATGCTAAAACACATTCGGGAAAGTTACTTTATATGAGCATGTAAAGAATAACAACAGTGCATGTATCAGATGAATAACTACACTTGCTAGTTCTAATAGGTGCCTAAAAAAATCATATATTATGTTTATTTAAATAAATTTCGATCAGACGAAATATGCCGAATAAAAAATCTTAATGAAACGGTGAAGCAGGTATGTTTTTGCGTGTACGCCTGAAATGAAACATAGAAAGCTTTGATTATTTTATTTACATTTCAATTTTTATAAGTAATTAATACATTTAGCTCAAATATATATAACAATTAATATAATAAATATATTAATAATAAGTATAATAATATTATAATAATAATAAGTCAAAATTTAATTAGCAACTCATTCATAAATCATAGATTTATTTAACATCAGAGAGTTAAAGATGATAAATGACCAGTAAATAGAATTTAAATTGTTATTTATAGAACTTCAAATGAACGCTGAGCAAATCGGCAGCATGCAATTTGTTACAGCCAATGAATTGAACATTAAAATGTCTGTGCAGCAGTGAAGTTAGGCAAGCCATAAAAATGCAATAGGGAAGAAATTGACACATTCCGTTATTGCCATGCCAGGCTGACACTTGTGTGTGATATCTCAAATAAAATTACCTCTCTTTATCTGAACCAGTTAACTTTTGAACAATTCTAGCTCCGCCTCTTGCCAGTGATTGACGCAGTTTTGAGAAAGAACTTTGCTGAGTCTCCTCACTCTATTTATCCATCCATGCACATTCAGAAACAGAAATTATTATTTAAATGAAAAAACATAAAATTATTTCACTAAAATAGGTTGATAACAAATTCATGAAATATATACCGAGAAACAACAAAAAAAACATTATAATTATAACTTGAAATAATAGAAATGAAGAAATAATAAAATTAAATTTGAAAACAAAACATAACCTAAATTGAGCTCTAGGAATTATAAACGAATTATAGCCACATTTAATAACAAACTAATAAATATAAAAATCATAAAATTTCTATCAATGAAGTTACCCTATCGAGGGAAGACTGTGATGAAAAGTCATCACCTCCGAAATCAGGCGTGGTGACGTTCATCGGGTATGTTCCGAAACCCGGTCGCTTCGTGAACTTGTTTGGTGTCTGGTGGTGGTGGTGGTTTGTATGATTATGATTATAATTAATGGATCTTGATAAGGTATACATTGAAACAACAAAATTTGTATTTAGAACTCCAGGCCCAATAAATATATGTAATCAGAAACAGCAACATATAATCATCTCACTCAGGTGAACAGACCATATAAATTTTTGTACAAATATATTATGGCATCCATGATTATAAATACAACTAGGTCTTAGTTAAAGCTTTTTAAACATATAATCGAATAGTTATAAATAATTGAGATACGTATAATTTAGAGAGCACAAACAAAAAACATGGTGGCACTCAAGAACACACCCCAACATGGACAATATAAGTCTGCATGTAAACAACATCACCACAATGCTTGTTTGTTTATGTTATTATTATATTACCATAAAATGAGGTTGAGGTTATATAAGTAGATATTAGTAGATCACACGATGACTGATGTGTGACTTTGAAGGAAAGAAGAAAAAGAAGTTAACATTTAAGATGAAAATGACAAAACATACAATTCTAGCATTCATCCTGTTGTGCCCTTCGATTGTCTCAGCGGCTTCCAACTTCCCCTGGCGCCTGTACAGAGCTCCCAAATTCCTCAACGTAGTTGACACGGTCGTACTGAAATTATTATAAAAACGATTTGCTAAACAATCATTACAATAAAATAAAATAGTTAACATAAGTTATGATCCTTAACAAGCCAATATTAAGACAAAATGTTTAAACCAAATGCTTTTATTTTAAAATCTAAATTTAATTCTATAATAAAATAATCATTTTTTTAATTTTTATTATTTTTTAATTAAGTCACAATATGCAAAATTAAAATTAACTTAATTAATTGACTTATTGCAAAAGTAATTATTGAATATTGCATTGTCATCAAACAAGAGCATGTATACAAAATTTAAAAAAAAACTATCATCAAGAAGTGACTCAAAAATTGATTGGAAAAAATAGAAACAGAGATAAAGTTAATAAGAGTATTTATAAGAAAAAAATCATGATAGAAACAAATACTAAGAAATTGTGTTATAATGAAAATAATATTTCTTTTCTACCTTTCAGCTTTTGAATTTTTATGCCACTCTCCACAGCTTGGTGTTTCATTTATGACTTCTTTGGCTCGTGACTTTAAACAATTGGTGTAAATTAGCCAAAATTATGTAGAAAATTTAAACTTCCCTATCCGTAACTTAAAAATGAATAAAAAAGTAATAAAAATAAATATTTATTTGAAAATAAATAATCATTTAAACAGAAATAAATAATAAACCTTTTTCTCTTCATTTTCTTCCGCGTACATCCATATTGGTTTGTTTTCTCCTGAAATTGAAATTTATAAATTGAACACTTGAAACTTAAATTGTAACAGAAGATTCTTCACAATTACCAGCATGCATGAATATGGTCTAAATAAACAAATTCATTGCTGATACATCACCAGACAAACAAATGCAATAACTGGTTACAGGATGATAAGGCATTATTTGCAATTAAACACAAAATTTTACATCATAAAAAATACATTTTTTAAATGACAACGTTTTTCTTGCGCCCTAAAAAGTATAAAATAATATTTCTATAATTCATTTACAATGAAAAACGTTGCGGCACATTAGTTTTTATAACTATTTGTTTTACTAAAGTTTTGATGTTGTAGCCTATATGCGCCTGCAACTTTTCTTGTTGTAAATGAATTATAGGAATATTATTTTATGCTTTTTAGGAGGCAAGAAAAACGTTGTTTTTAAAAAAAATGTATTTTTTATGATGTAAAAATTATTTTCTACCTTTTCGTTTTTGAAATTTTGTAAGCATTTTGCTAGTTGAAAGCAGACCTTTGGTGTGCAGTAGTGTGCACACAGGAGTTAGCATGCATGCAATACGCACATATATGATAGCAGTCTGAGCCAATGGTCTGAGCCGATCTCAACAACTAAGAAAGGAAAGAACGAGAGAGAGAAAATAAAGTCGCTCGCGAGTTGTTAGCATGCATGCGATGATGCGATGCATGCACGAGAGAGAGAGATAGGGAGAGAAAGTATAAAGTCGTTTTTGTGGACAGACAAACTTTCAAACAACTAAGTGACCTAATAAAAACGTTGTAAAAAAGGTGGCAGTTTCAATGTTGCCAGAGTTGCCAGTGCATGACTTAACTCTGGGGAAGTGTTCAAATTGAGAAAGTATTGTAAAAGTATGGAGAGTAATGGAAAGGTCATTTCTTACTAAGAACAATGTGTCATTACTAATAACTCATCAGAATTTAGATTTGAATACTCCTACTGCTACTATTTACACAGAAATATGACATAATTTGAATTGAACACGTAAACTATAATATAACACAATCTATATAAATATGAATATAATCAAATTATTACACAAAACTATATTATAACACAATCTATACAAATATGAGTATAATCAAATTATTAAACAAAACTATATTATAACACAATCTATACAAATATGAGTATAATCAAATTATTAAACAAAACTATATTATAACACAATCTATACAAATATGAGTATAATCAAATTATTAAAAACAAAAAAATGTCCGACCTTCAACGGTTCCGAATTCTCTCTCGTGAGCTCTTGTTAGTATTTCCTTGTACAATAATTCTGCCTGCTTGTATTTATTCTGCTTGAGGTACGCTGATGCCTTGTAATAACATTATATCAATATTATATAATGCTAACAATCACGCTGATGTCTTGTAATAACATTATATCAATAGTATATAATGCTAACAATCACGCTGATGCCTTAAAACATTGTATTAATAATATATAATGCTGACAATCATGGTCAAGATAAAAGAACAAGAGATCTAGTTTCATACCAAGCACCAGGAAGAGGATAATCTGAACCAATGGGGCTTATATTTCAATAAACAGATAAAAAGTTAGGACTACAAAAGGGTATTGAATGTAATAACGACATATGGCTTATCGTCAGGAAAACTTACAATCATGTAAGAAATTATAAAAACTGGAAAAGTTAAACAGAAAATCCACAATAACCCCAGGAGATTATCAATCTTGGTGTGCCACTGACTAAATGTTTTCAATTAACAAACTCAAAATTATTTAACCAACTAAAATCATTCTAATTCTAAAAACAAAAACAAAATATAGAACAAATCCATCAACAAAAACAAAAAGACAACTTAACCATAGACAACTGTACTGCACAAGTCATGAAATAAACACTCCACCACAATCACAGATCTATCTTTCTACATACTTCCCACCCACTGTTAAATTTCTCTTATATGTGGAAGCAGTCCCACCCCTCACTCCTTACCAAGTTGTTTTTAATCCTGGCCACTGCACTGTCATCAGCTGGGTTCAAGTTGCTATAAATATCCAGTGCTGCTTTGTAATATTTCTCAACCTGGAGAGAAGGCAAGCAGGCTTCAACATATTTTTGAATAACTATAAAACTCTACCTTGTCACCATCATCATCATCATTACCAACACCGTTATGAGCTAATCTTAAGAACTTAAATAAATGAATAAACTACAAAACTTGCTACAAGCTCAATAAAAAAAAATGAACCAAAAAAACTTCCAACTGAGAAGTGAAAAAGCAAACTTCTACAGAGTTACAATATAGAGCCCTACAATCAAGTCTCACCAAATTGTATTTTGTTCTTTCAACATGCGGATGATCCAGACCGAGATTTGATATGTAAATTTCAAGAGCTCTCATATAATGAGACTCGACCTTTACATATCGGTCCAGACATGTTAAAGATGGTAAAATACAAAATAAATAAACACAAAAAATGATACTTATATCACAATCAAAATTTTTTACCTTAACAATTTTACAACAAACTTTTCATAAGTTTTTTTATGTGAAAAAAATCAAAAAGTTAAACAAAAAATCAGTTAATGACTATGATGAACCTCTTCATACTTTCCTTGGTTCTGACAGAGAAGAGCAAGATTGTTCAGTTGTTTTGCTACATCAGGGTGATCTTTACCTAGCAACTTTGAAGAGAAACATGTTGTCATTCATAATACATTTATTAAAAATAATATCGTTTAGGTGATTTTGATCAAAATATGCACTTATAAAAAAACTACTAAAACAATTAAACTTTAATTAAAACTTTCATGAAATGAATCTTATCTTTTGCTTAATTCATTCAAAAACTCAAACACTATAACATGTCATGCACACAAATTCAAACACGATAACATGTCATGCACACAAATTCAAACACGATAACATGTCACGCACACAAATTCAAACACGATATCATGTCACGCACACAAATTCAAACACGATAACATGTCACGCACACAATTTCAACCATGATAACATGTCACGCACACAATTTCAACCATGATAACATGCTACACACACAATTTCAACCATGATAACATGCTACACACACAAATTCAAACACTATAACATACCACACACACAAATTCAAGCACTATAACATGTCATGCACACAAATTCAAACACGATAACATGCCACGCACACAAATTCAAACACGATAACATGCCATGCACACAAATTCAAACATGATAACATGTCACGCACACAATTTCAAACATGACTGAAAATAATTATAAACGAATTTTAAAAATCCAGTAAAACTATAAAAAAAACCTTCTCTCTGATTTGCAGAGCTCTTTTGCAAAGAGATTCAGCTTCTTTGTATCGGCTTCGCTTGCCGTACAAAACTGCTAAGTTGTTCAGCGTAGCAGCTACCTGAAATATTCAATTCAAGTTTTTATTTATTTGTTGCCATCCATTAAATTAACTCTAAGAAGTCAATGATATTTACATCTACAACAATCAAAACTTGCTTCATAAAACATTACAAAGAAGTTAGAACTTGCAAGACAGAGCATAAAATCAAAAGAAAACAAGCACAATACTCTACTTTTAATAATACGACATAAACATAAATGTTTTAATAATACCACATGAGCATAAATGTTTTAACCCATATAAACCTACGATCCTTTATAAAGTATATATATTTCATATATACGTTTATATATATATATATTTATGGGTTAATAATATGTCATGAGCATAAATGATGTTTTAAAGAATTGAATAACAAAAAGTTCAACTAACAATAATAATTAAAGATAAATTTATAGAAATAAAACAATAATAAAATCTATACAATAATTTTTGTTAGACAACTTAGTTTCAAATGACAACATTAACACTCACAGCCTGATGATCTGTTCCAAGTGTTTTCTCCCTGATGTTCAAGGAATCAATCAACAATTCTGTTGCTTCTTTAATCTTACCTTGATCTCTACAAATATTATTACTATTTATAATAACACTTTATTAACTTGCAATATTGTATATCTGACTTTTTCCAAACATTTTTAAAGTACATTTTTAAATACAGATTTATTTCCGATGACAATACATTTATCCGTTTTCAGATTCACCGTTAAAGCAATAAAAAGTTTTTCGATTCTATTAAGAATCTCGATTGCTTTTAGTTTGTCTGATATTTGAGTTGTGATATCTTGAACTTTTATCGAACGGTTATTTGTTGATAGTTTTTTTTTATTGAGTATAATCAAATTGTTTGGTTCATTTAATTTCATTTTAAATAACTTTTCAGCAATAAGTTACAAACTGTGAAACTTTAATAAAAACTGTGAAAATAATTCATTACACTAAGCAAGTCTGGCTAGTCTCCACTTTTCCTTATTTTATGGATAACAAAAAGTAAAACAATGACAACCAAAAAACTGCCACATATTTTAGTATTGTTTGGAGTATTTACGAGATGATTACTTATAAAAATATAAAGTTTTTTTTTTTTAAAAAAAACAGCACTTATATATAAATTTACTAAAAACATAAATATATTATAAGTGTACTAAATACAATTCTTCGAACCAAACTTTTTTGCTTCGTTTGGAAAATAAAAGCGTTATGCGTTAGCCAAATATATATAAACTTGCAGTAACTATAATGAGTGATCTATATTAGGAATTACAATCCCGGGATTTAGCTGTTTTTTGAGGGGTCTCAATCTCGGGGTATTGTCATAGGATATACACCTGCATGCAAAAATACAACTTCTTACAACTATTAGAAGTGCCTTAAGAAAGTATTAGAAATTCTGTAAAACAAACAGTTTGTAAAAAGTAAAAAATAAATACAAATATATTAAAAACTCATTTTAAAACCATGCTTATATTACAAATTCACCAAAAAGGATAAAATAAATTTTTATTTTGAGCAAAAGAGCCAGGTGCTCTTTGGAAAGAAATGGGATATAGCGATATAGGGTGAACAGAATTTTTATCTCACAAAAAGCACTCAATAATTTTAATTTTAATAGTTAACATTATTTAATTGATTTTGATGTATTTTTAATATTAACATGGCTCTATAAAAGATTTTTTATATATTTTTATTTAATTTAGATTAAGTAATTAAATTAATTATAAAACATTTAAAGGAAATACTTTTACACGCAAAAAAAATTAAATAACAAAAAAAGATCAAAATGTTTAAGTATTTCAATCAACCTATTTCTACTTCTTTAAAATTAGAATGAATGAACCAGATAAAAACTTTGCACTTAAAAAAAATAAAGTCACATGAAAACAGCGAACCTGTAGACGCATGCAAGTATGTTGAGCATTGTAGCCACATCGGGATGTTCGTGTCCATTTGTTCTTTCAAGATCATCAATGGTCTGTTTACAGAGGGGTACGGCCACTTCGTATCTTCCATTGGATGCATACTGAACGACCAGATTAATGAGGGTACGCAGACGATCCGGTCCCGGGGGCTGGGATGGAGAGAGTACTAAAGAAATATAAAAAAAATTACTTTAAAATATTTTTTGAAACTTATTTTTTAATTTTGATAAAATGTTTAAAACTGATATTCAAATTGAGAATAAAATCAAATGTAATAACAAATGAAAACAACAACAACAATTCTAATTAAAATAAAATATAAATTGCATATATAATATATTAAAATATTAACTCAGCCATTAATCAACCATTAGATATCAGCCGATTACTGATTATGGATATTTTTACAGCTTGCTTGTTTATTAATAAGCTTGGCATACTTACAATTGATAAAAACTATCACTGTATTTATTAATTATCTGCCATAGTTTACACTGGCTGGCACTCACTGATTAAACTGCAATTAAAATTATGTTACTGAAATGCACATAAAATGCAACTTCATTTACTGAAAACTAGAGAATGTCAATGAAACAGAATCTTTTCTCTACCCCATCACATTGTTGCAACTTTAATAAGAGCTTTGTTTGTAATTTTGCTAAATTGACAGTGATGAACAGAAAGGCAGTCTGAGATACAATGGAAATGGTGTCAATAAATCGGCTACCGTTGCAAGTCCACCACCAACTTGAGTATCAAGTGAAAGTGTCTCTTTAGTGCAGCTGAGCTCATACACTTTGAGTGCACCTCACTCACGTCTGGCTGCAGAAGAAGCTGAAAATCTCATCCTTTTAAACACTAACATTCCAGCATTCTAACTTTAATGATCCTAATATGATTGAACCTTAAATTAAGGCCATTTCAACTTTTTAGTTTTTCAACAGCCATCTAGCGAATTAATAAAAATCTTAGCCAACGAAGTATATAACGTATACTAGTTTAAAGTGTAATTATTAATGTGTTTAAACTGATATTGTTAAGGTAAACAGAATAAGACTATATTCCAAATTTCAAGTAGAAAGCATACTGGGAATTGAGTCAAAATGTGATTACAAACTTTGTCGCAGACAACAACGGACATGTGAAGTTAAAGAAAAATGTGTAAAAACAGCACTAATCGGCTGATAATTAGCCAGTACCATTGAAACGGCTGATACCGATAAAATACTGATTATCGATACACCTCTGATAATTATCAACAAGTAAAATCAGTTTCAATTAATTTTAAAATAATTAAAAAAAATCAATTAGAAAATAAAACAATTGGGCAACTGCAGTGATCAGAAAACAGGAAGAGAAAAAGAAGAATGGATGGTGCTGTAAAAAGAGGGATTGAAACATAACTTATCATTGTCACAAATTAGGAACAAGCAGCAGCATGCATAACATAATATAATAAAATGAAATAATTAGGATTACATTTATCACAATTTCTATTAAAATCAATAAACTCCGATCAAAATCATGCAGACAAATGAGATAACTGGAACAAACTTACAGAATCCTCTGTCTAAACAATGATAAAGGCATCAACAATTTTATTAATAAATTTTTAAACTTTTAAATAATTAAAATCTAATAAAACAATAAAATAATTTATTTAAATCTCAGCTTAAAAAACCTGTATACTACAAATGTAGTTTCAATAAAACTTGAAACAACATTCAATAAAAATAATTTTACCAGATAATCACACAACATTATTGATGAATAATCAAAAAATAAACAAACTAATCTGGAATTGGATCCCTACATTTTTTAGACCACCACTTTAAAGCTTATAAATTCCCTCAAATAAAAAATTTCAGCCTGCAATCAATTTTTAAATCATGATAAAACAATGACAGACCATCGGGCTGATTTTCTTCCTCGTTTTCTGGAAATCCGAGATCAAGTGTTGAAGAACTTTTTGTTTTTTCACTTTCACTCAAAGACTAAGATGAGTTAATAAATAAATATTAGTTAATAAATTAAATCAGCTTTGAGTGAAGTTGTCACAGTAAAAATTCATAGAAAAGAAACAAAACTTAAATAAGTCGCAATAATTAATAAAAAATGATTATGAACAGGGTTGTTAACGCTACTTGTTGAATGTAGCGCCGCTCTTCACTACCAGTCTTATTAGTAGCGGCTACCGCTACTGAAATTTATAAGTAGCGTCGCTACCGCTACTCTGCTGAGGACTCGTAAAAAGTTACAAAGTAGCACCAACAACCCGTACATGATTTTTATTGACATCAACAGTATTATACTTGCGAGAAATTCGCATTCTGGTCATATTTCGCCCCAAATTTGTTATTCCCGCTTGTGCCCCATGTCTGCCAGTCCGGCCCTGCCTTGGTCACGTCTACTGCACAAGTGCACAAGCTAAGAGTAAAAACCTAACTTGAATAAAATGTGCAAATCATTTACAAACCGTCATGTGCTTCTTCAAATTAAATTTCAACTTGTTGCCAGACGAAATATTCTTTCCTTGTACTTCGGTTGGAAAATGCAGACTACGATATAGAGAAATTCCCTCCGTTTTGCTTTCGCCGGTGTAGAAAAAATAACCCGGTGGTACGCAAATCCGTCCTACACGATCCATTTCACCAGACTTTTTAGCATTATCCCCACTTGGTTTTTGACATCTTGTACGTTCTATGTGGTAAGATAACGACTTTTTTCCCAAAAACGATGAAAAAACAACTAGACAAGAATTAACTTATAGATTTTAAGTTCAAGCAAGTATGCGATAACTAAGGAAAAGTTGAAACAGCACCAGAAAAAATATATTCTACTGTTTTTGTAAATCGTATATGTACACATTCATCAGAGACTACAAACACGTCAAAGCATCACGCATACCCGCTATATCAAATCTGGCATCGATCATTTAACATTAAAAAGCCACGCTTCAAAGACACACATGCCTCGAGCAATCAACAAGTTTGTAGAGGACATAATAATAATATTACAACTTGCAGTAAATAAAACAACTGGACAAAAATAACGTCAATATCTTAAGATCAAACGAGCCTTTCAATGACAATTGAATGAAAAGTTTAAAAAAACTGCCTTGAACAGTTTGTACAAACTGTAGGTTTATACACACTCAAACAGCCAGATACCATACACCTCAAAACATCACTAACACCCGGTCTACCACTTCTGCCACGCTTCAAAGAGACGCACACGCTTGCTTCAGCGAGGTCAGGAAAGGTTCCACATTTCAAAGAGACGTTTACGCTCATCGATCAATCAACCAGACTCAGATTTCATGCATACTTCAAATAAAAACTAAATACATTGGAAATCCTTTAATTGTAATAAAAACATATTGTTTTTGAATAAAAGTAGCGGTAGCGAATAGCGCTGAGAACAGCTAAAAAAATGTAGCGTCGCTACCATCAACCATCTTGTCAGCCAATAGTAGCGCCGATACCGCTACCTTAAAAACAGCGCCGCTACAGTAGCGGTAGTGCGGCTCTACCGCTCTTAACAACCCTGATTATTAAAACCAGGAAAGAAAATTTAAATGTAAATCGATCCTTAATCATATAAAAAACAATTCAATAAGATATTTAAATTATAAACTATTCCAAAATAACGATATTTTTTACTCTTCTTGAATGAATATTTAGAAAAATTATAACTATAAAACTGAAATGTAAATAATAATAATAATATTATTATTATTAATTATATACAGCATAAAATATTAATTCCAACAAAACAAAATTAAAAACCAACTTGATCATCAGCATCAAATTTTTTGACCTCCATGAGAAACTGTAGGTGAGATTTTTCTTCTTCGAGAGATACACATTTCTCCTGACAAACTTGCCATCTTTGCTGGAACTCGGTCAGTTCTTCACGAAGCCACGCATTCTCATCATTCAACCTCTGCACCTGGGCTCTCAATTTCTGCTTCTGAGACTCTATGTATCGGATGTGACTCGAAAGGGCAATCAAAACCTACACATGGCGGGTTGAAAACATTAAACACAACTGCAAAACTTAGATTCTTTATCTTTGAACAAGCACATGAGTAAGAATCATTAAAAAATAAATAAAAAAGCACTTAATTAATTGTTTGGTAATCTTTAACTTAAGGAAATTAATAGGTTGACGAATAATAAAACAAATAAATTAAAATTTAAAAAAAAAACATATTTAACAATTAACAAAAATTTCTTTATTGCCGTTCTGCCAACCACTCAAGAATTACCTTGGAAATATTTATCCGCTAAAAAATTATTAATTACTTATATACAAAATGCAAATTTAGAATATTAAACTTTTGAGCAACATTTACACTGGATTAATTTGTTGGTTTTAGAGATGACCTTCACTTCAATTGCCTTATCATAAGTATAAGGAACTGGCATACATCTTGCGTGTTTGATAGAAATAATAAAAATAATTCACTCTCCACAGTGAAAAATAAATTAATGTTGGTAAACGTTCACATTAATGACACTCTATTTTCAGAATCGGCAGAGTAATACAATCTCAGGATTCGCGTAGCGTGCTCCCACGATAAAAACTTTTATTAAAAATGGAGCAAATGAAGAATAATTCTATTTTTTGAAAGTTTATATATTTAAAACAATAAAATTGATTGAAACACTTCCTAAGTTGTTGACTTTAAGTTAATCGCTCTGACTCAAAGAGCGGTGAGCAAAAAATTTAGGCTCTACTAGAGGTTAGAATTATTATTTTTTTCAATTCACTTGCAGGGTTATGCCCGGAGTTTTTAGAGTTTTTTATCGTTTTTCTCCCTCATACCTTATTCTAGCCTCCCGTCCACCCGTGATTTAGATGGGTAAACATAATTGAGAAAGAGCTAAATTCCGGGTAGACGTGGCACTGGACGCCTGCAAGTGCGTAAGGAGTCCAAAAAATTTATTTAGCACTTGATTAAAAAAATTTCTATTAGGGGAAGTCGGATCCATAAATTATGTGCGACCGATTGAAAAAGTAAACAAGCCAATTTTGGTCCGAAATCTGATTAGTATATTAGTCACAACTGGAAACTTTCTTTTATTAATGTTCGGCATTGCGCGAAGATTTAATCAAGGCTGTGGAGTCAGAGTCGGGGGAAATTTTGGGTACCTGGAGTCGGGGTCGGCAAACAATGCACCGACTTCGACTCCTACAAAAAAAATAAATAAAAAAACTGCATTTATTAAATAGTAGAGCCCTAAAAATAATAAAGTCTGACTTAAGAGCCAAAGAGGATCTGGCAGAGGCAATTCTCTTCCTTAGAACTCTACATTGAATTGATTTGCGTTTGCTAAGCCTATAACTACATTTCAAGATTAATATAAACCATTTCTAGGTTTTACAGATTTTCTTTTTGGTTCATTATAGATAAGCTTTGTTTTTGTTCTAAAACAACCAAATAATTTTTGAACTGATTGATTAATAAAAAAAAATAAAAAAATTAATAAAACTTTGTTTTCATCGTGTTTGTCTTTTGCTTAAACTGTGCAATACAGTAGACTGTCGGCTTTCCAGCCAGTAGTGCTGTGGTAGGTTGCGTTTCTTTCCTTCAAGGAATGTATAAATTTGCATATAAATACAGAGGAGTCGGAAGTACATAAAACTGAAGAGTCGGAACATTTATCTACCGACTCCACAGCCATGGATTTAATACAAAATATTCAAAAGAATTCAAATGTCTTCGTTTAAAAAGAACTGGATAACAAGTGGAGGCGTGTCATCAGCCAAACAATGAAATGTACAATGTCTATATCATATTAAAAAAGAGAAAAAAACATAAAATTTCTTGTTTGCTATCAGCAACCAGCAGCAATAAAATTAAAAACTTGTTGTGTTCTGTTGTATATAGTTAGTTTTCTGGAAATTTTAAGAACTTTCAGGTTTTACTTTTGTAAATAAATATGTATTTAGATGTCCTGGTTTACAGTTACAAAAATACTAGGAAAGTTTTAAATAATGGTATATTGATTTGCAAAATACAAGCTCCTACTCAGGCTATAATGGGGTTAACAAGCATTTTTGGCTTGGGCAGGCTAGCTAACAATGCTCCCCTAGCTCATATGGATGTAGTTAATCGCTCGCGGTCAATTATGCTCGACAAGCACTATGTTGATTCTACTGCTCGTCCACCTTCTTCAATCTGATGTGCCCCCAACATTTCATTCCTAAAATATCCCCTGCTCTTTTTTCTTTCTTCCTCTCCCTCTTTCGTTTTCTTCCTGGTAAAACTTTTGTTTTTTATGCAAGTGTCGCCACAATTTTTGCTTTTCGGTCTTTTCGAAGCAGAAAAACGATGGTGCCGCTAATAGGAAGCTTTACCTTTAATGTTTTACACACTTAAATAAAAAATTAATGCTTACAAATTAATGCAAAAGAAAAATAGTTTTCTTACATGTGCTTCACCAATTGCCAAATCAATGTTGTCGTTCGACTTGAGTATCAAATTGATTTTCTCTTGAACTAGTTCATTAACTTTGCTGACTGAAAGAGATTCTTTGAGAGCAGATAAAATTTGGTTGTGCTCCAACTGGAGACTTTCCAAACTCTTGACTACTGTCTTGACGTGACTCATTATCTCATCTTGACTGTTTGCTGTCATGATTTCGCAATTCTACGGAGTACATGTAATTTCATAAACCCAGCCGATAAAATTAAGTAAAATTTAAAAATAAATCACAGAATTATATTCTATTATATCTAGATAGAGATATAGAGTATTATTATAGATTATAGAATTTTAGATAATTTAGATTTTAATTATAGAGATCCTCGTCATATAGCTCGTCGTTAACTGTCAGTATAATTCCTACCAGATAAAACAACTAATATAGCTTATTTTTCTTAATTAAAAATCAGTTCTACAGAAGAACCATAAAAAATAATTATGGGAATAGAACGAAAAGTGTCAAACTAGCAAACAACTTTTAGCTACTCCGATGGTGCAACTAACTACCAAAGAGAATCTGCTTAAAAAGATGAAATAAATAAAAACGTAAAAATATTTTGTGGAAAAAATGATTAAATGATTAAATCAATATACATAATTTCTTATGTCTGCACTGTATGTATGTATGTATGTATCGGTATGTATGTATGTATGTATGTGTGTGTGTGTATGTATGTAGTCGTGTGTTTGATCCAGTCATTAAAACTCATAAGAATGTATTAAAACACTAGCAGTGCCCGTAGCGGCTTCGCTCGCATGAAATTAGAGAGTTTGAACAGTGCATCCATAGTAGAGATCAATTGTTTAGGTCTCGGCTAGGCCCGTCGACAACTTAGCCCAGCCCGTTTTAAAAACCCGAACTCCTGGCCCGGCACAGCCCGTCTGAATTAGGCCCGGCCTATTTTTACAGGCCTAGAAGTTCTATATATTTGATGAAAACTTTCGGCCCGTCCCACCTTGACTTCAGGTTTAGCCCGGCCCAAATAAAACCCTAAAATCACTAAAACATCTATATACTTGGTGAAAAATCTTGGCCCGTCCCATCTTGATTTAAGGTTTGGCCTGGCCCGTGTGAAGACTCTAAAATAAAGGCTTGACCCGGCCGGTGATAAACTGGAATTAGCTACTTTTAACCGGCACAAAACTTCAAAATACTAATTTTTACATTTGTAGCACTTACAGTTTTTGAGTAGCAGTTATTTTGAAATCAAATAACCCTTATTTCCACCCCACATTTGAGGTCCTGGAAACCAAATATTTAAAAAATGTTGAAACACTTATATCATTATTTTTTGAGTATATACTAAATACTAATTTTGACATCTGTAGCATTCACAGTTTTTGAGTAGCAGTTACTTTAAAAACCAAAGAAACCTTTTTTCCACCCCACATTTGAGGTCCTGAAAACCAAAATTTCAAAAAATGGTGAAACACGTATATCATTATTTTTAGAGTATAAACTAAATACTAATTTTTACTTTTGTAGCATTCACAGTTTTTGAGTAGCAGCAACTTTAAAAACCAAGTAATCCTATTGTCCACCCCACATTTAAGGTACTATAACCAAATTTGTAAAAAAATGGTGAAACACGTATATCTTTATTTTTAGAATAGAAACTAAATACTAATTTTTACATCTGTGGTATTTACAGTTTTTGAGTAGCAGTTACTTTAAAAAACAAATAACCCTATTTTCCACCCCACATTTGAGGTCCGGGAAACCGAATTTTCAAAAAATGGTGAAACATGTATCTTTTTATTTTTCAAAATAATCTATATACCAAATTTCAGAAATTTTTTTAGAAAAAATGTTTAGAAAAAAGTTTGTTTTCCAGTTTTTCCCCTCAGGAGCAAAATTTTCAAAAATCCTTTCTTAGCGGATGTTTACGCTATAAAAGTAATATAAGTTCCAAATTTCACGTTCCTAGGATGAGGCGTTTGAGCTCGGCGTTGATTATCAGTCAGTCATCTGTCAGTCAGGACATGTTCTTTTATATATATAGATTGTTGTAAAAGGTGGCTCCACGACAAAACGTTCACAGACAAAATGTTCAACGACAAAATTTTCCCGACAAAACGTTGACGACACAACGTTCACGACAAAATGTTCGCGACAAAATGTTCGCGACAAAACATTCACATAATTTAAAACTATTGGAACCTACCAAGCGTATTTCGAGTCTGGGGAACCAACTATAAAGTGATACTCAGCATAAGCGCTGTCAAAATGTCTGGTTCGAAATATCCCGGTTTCAAGAGATACACACAAATCAAAATCAAATATCCTAATTAGCATAAAAAGGTAATAAGCACATTAAAGTTCAGAGAGCCATGAACAACCGGAAAACTAATAATAACACGCTTCAAAAGTAATAGGATCATGTTTGCTCAGCTTTGCAATACAATGATTGCGATAATGCTAAACAGTTTCATGCTCTGCTTAGGTAAATAAAATGATTAACTAAAATTTGTAGAAGAAATTTTTAAAATAAGTTTGGCCTCCGCCCAAGGTATTACTGAAATGACACTCCTGCTCAGTTTCTCAAGACAGAGTAACATAGCAAAAGTATTGCTCTGTACAAGATCCACAAAAAATGGCTTAATATTTAGTGTTCTAAACGATCCTGACATAATACAACAAATTTTTATTTTTATTACCAATGCTTTTATTAACTCGTCGGCTCTGTTTCTCTGTCTGTTTTTCTGTCTGTTTCTCTGTCTGTTTCAAATCTTGCAATCAATTTTTGAGTCACTTCCTGATGGTAGATTTTTTTCAAATTTTGCATACATGCTCAAGATAGAAGACAATGCAATATTCAATTATTAATTTTACAATAAGTCAATTAATTTAGTTAATTTTCTTGAGGATTTTATCGAGGGGTTTCTTGAGGGTTTTCTTGAGGGTTTTCTTGAGGGTTTTCTTGAGGGTTTTCTTGAGGGTTTTCTTGAGGGTTTTCTTGACCACAAAACGCTAACCGACTGGCAGACTATTTTACCAAGTTAACACGAACCACACTCACTGACGGCGATTCTCAAGCGTGTACGAAATTTTCATGAAAATAGTTGAGATATTTAAATTTTATGCTTTTTGATGATATTTTTATTATTATTACCAATGTTTTTATTAACTCGTCGTCTCTGTTTCTCTGTCTGTCTGTTTGTTTCTCTGTCTGTTTCAAATCTTGCAATCAATTTTTGAGTCACTTCCTGATGATAGATTTTTTCAAATTTTGCATACATGCTTAAAATAGAAGACAATGCAATATTCAATTATTAGTTTTACAATAAGTCAATTAATTTAGATAATTTTAATTAATTTCGATATTTCGATATAATTAAGATATTTCGACTTTAACATAAAATAAAAGAGTAATATAAGAAAAAATTGATTGCAAAATTTGTGTTTTAATTACATATAAGAGCATTGGTTTTAAAAATTCGTTTTTAATTTACTTGTTTAGTATGAACATTTGCTTGTGAACAATTTGTAGTAAACGTGTTGTCGTGAACATTTTGTCTGTGAACATTTTGTCTGTGAACATTTTGTGTGTGAACATTTTTCGTGAACGTTTTGTCGTGAACGTTTTGTCGTGAACGTTTTGTCGTGAACATTTTGTCGTTGACCATTTTGTCGTTGAACATTTTAACTGTAAACGTTTTGTCGGTGTTTATTTTGTCGTGAACGTTGTGACGTGAACGTTTTGTCGGGAACATTTTGTTGTTGAACTTTTTGTCTGTGAACGTTTTGTCGTGACACCATAAAGGTAATGACATTTAGGGCCTGCTACATGAAACATATACTTACTTACAAATCAGCACTCATTTATCGACGGATTACGAATGAAAGGTGGACCTGAGCAAATTTAAGCTAGTTAGTTTAGTTTCTTGCTCAAGAAAACTACGTGCCAAGCCAGGGATCGAATCCGGTACTACGGATATTCAAGCCGGTGTCTAAACCACCACTAGAATAGCACGTCTCACAAGATTTACTTGTTTGTGTTATAATTTTATTAAGGATTGGTATTATGTGTATTTATGTGCAAAATAATCTTCAGTACAAGAAGATCCGTTCCAGTGGTGGACAAAATTAGCAAACTTTTCTGATCCAGGTTATTATAAAAATTATAACTAAACGCTATTTATCTGCCCATTAACCGAATTAACCAAAGCTTGGAAACGGTAATTTTTGGAAAATAATGAAACACATATTTTAATACTTAAAAAACTTAAATACTGAATTTTAATGATTTTACATTTTCAGTTATTGAGTTTTCAAGCAAATAATCTTTTTCTCCACCCTATATTTGTAGCCCTGGAAGCCAAAACATAAAAAAAAATTGGTAAAACATGTGTAACTTCATTACAAACTTTTATTTAGGTTACAATCTCCGTTTGTGTGTGTGTGTGTCTTTGAACGCAAATCTTCCAAAATTTAACCAGCCTTTTGACTAGCTAGGAAGCTGAAACGTTTAGCATAGCTTTATATTAGATGACAATTCAAAATTCAATTAAAAAAGCTTAATTTGAACATCTTTCGTATTTCTAAATCAAGTGTATTTGAAATAAAAGTTTGTGTTGAAAAACTTGTTTTTTCCTTTACTTGATTTCTAAGTAATATGTAAATACTAATTCTTATATCTGTAGTATTTTCAGTTTTAGAGTGACAATTATACGAAGAAAAATATAACCCTACTAGCGGGGTACCCGGCGTTGCCCGGGGATCTTAGAAGTTTTTCTATCGTTTTTCTATCTCGCTCGCCTTTCCTTCTCCGCTTGCTCTCACGCTCCAGATCTCTTTTCCGTTGCCGCTAGCTCTCCCGTTCTCGCTAGCTCTCCCGTGACATTTATTGTGTTTGGTCAACGCTCCTTTAAGTTATTGACCGTTGAAAAAAGTGGGGTGACTTTGGCCGCTTCGAGGGTGGCAGTGGCGTAGCGAAGGGGTGCAGTGAATGATCAAATTGGATGCTATTTATCTGAGCACTCTCTTCTTCCTCCAGTTCAGTCTGCTTACCGCACCTATCACTCCGTTGAAACCGTCATACTGGGTGTTCTGTCGGACGTGTTCTGTGCTACTGACAATGGCTTAGTCACATTGCTCTGTCTCCTTGACCTCAGTGCAGCGTTTGATACTGTGGACCACTCTATATTGCTAGAGAAACTTCATCGAAAGTATGGCCTGGACGGAACTGCCCTAGCATGGTTTTGTTCCTATCTCTCAAATCGTTCTGTCTCTATTACTTTTGCAAATCAGATTTCCTCTTCAAGAAATGTTGAATTTGGTGTGCCACAAGGCTCTGTCCTTGGTCCCGTCCTCTTTGTGATGTACACTGCTGATGCTATCTCTATTGCTGAAAAGCATGGTTTTTCTGTATATGCCTATGCAGATGACTTGCAATTGTATGACCACAGTTCAGTGGCAAATTGCGGCACTCTTGTGTTACGCCTGTCATCTTGTGTAGAAGATATAAAAAATTGGATGACATCAAACAAACTTTGTCTAAACACTGCCAAAACTGAAATCATCTGGCTCGGAACTTCTGGAAGAGTGAAAAAATGTCCAGCTGGACCACTACTAATTGCTGGGTCAAAGATAAACATATCTTCTACTGTACGTGACCTTGGTGTCATAATCAGTTCCGACCTCTCCATTCACCCATGTTATAAATATCGTACGGCTTTGCCAATACCACCTTAGGCAGATACGCATCCTCAGAAGATATCTTACACCTGGCTCGGTGCACACTCTTGTTCGAGCATTAATTCACTTTCGTTTGGACTTCTGCAATGCCATCCTAGCAAACTCTCCAACTGATCTATTCACGCAACTTCAATCTGTACTCCGCTCAGCTGCAAGGATCATTCTCCGGGTGCCAAAATCAGCCAGTGTCACTGACCTCATCCGAAGTCGACTTCACTGGCTGCCTGTTAAGAGTCGGGTTCTTTTTAAATTGAACGTGCTTACTTTCAAGAGTCTTCGTGGACATGCTCCAGTCTACCTCTCGGAGGCTATCGGCAAACCATTGATGAATGATACGAGAACCTCTCTTCGCTTAGCCGCGCTTCAACATTTGCTGGTGCCAAGAATAAAAACATCAATAGGCCGGAGAGGTTTCTTCTTCTCTGCTCCAACTGCCTGGAACAACTTGCCAACTCAACTTCGAAGCTGTGAAAGTTCCCTCCATACTTTCAAAGCATCTTTGAAAACTGTACTTTTCAATAATTAATTATTTTTTACTGATTTTATTTTCATTTTACTTTTTTTTAATTCTTTATCAAACGAATGGCGCAGCGCATTTGTGAAGCGCCTGCGCTTGAATTTGCGCAATACAAATAAACAGAGAATAGAATAGAATAGAATAGGGAGGGCATCCGCCCTCGGGTGCCAGGCTTTGGGGGCGCTAAAAAGCAAAAAGAAAGGCAACAATTTCATCAAATTGTAGTCATTTTTGAACACGTAAAACATGTAAAATTAACAAATTGTAATTTTTCACTATTTCACACAAGCGAATTTCAAAATTTTCTTGGGGAGGGGGTTCACCGAGCCCCGGATTTAGCTTGGACGCTTTTGTTTTTCTTGGTTTTGGTCATCCAGTGGAAGATGGGGGCGATTTTTTTATACCTTGCCCCCGGGCGCCAGATACCCTCGCTACGCCACTCTGGGGTGACTTTGGCTAACGTTAAAAACTGCGTTTTGGAGTACTGATTAGCATAAATGTCAACATTTTTGTTGTTTTATTAACCAATGCTTTTATTAACTCATCGTCTCTGTTTCTCTGTCTGTCTGTTTCTCTGTCTGTTTCAAATCTTGCAATCAATTTTTGAGTCACTTCCTGATGATAGATTTTTTTCAAATTTTGCATACATGCTCAAAATAGAAGACAATGCAATATTCAATTATTAGTTTTACAATAAGTCAATTAATTTAGTTAATTTTCTTGAGGGTTTTATCGAGGGGTTTCTTGAGGGTTTTCTTGAGGGTTTTCTTGAGGGTTTTCTCGAGGGTTTTCTTGAGGGTTTTCTTGAGGGTTTTCTTGACCACAAAACGCTAACCGACTGGCAGACTATTTTACCAAGTTAACACGAACCACACTCACTGACCGCGATTCTCAAGCGTGTACGAAATTTTCATGAAAATAGTTGAGATATTTAAATTCGATGCTTTTTGATGATATTTTTATTATTACCAATGCTTTTATTAACTCGTCGTCTCTGTTTCTCTGTCTGTCTGTTTGTTTCTCTGTCTGTCTGTTTGTTTCTCTGTCTGTTTCAAATCTTGCAATCAATTTTTGAGTCACTTCCTGATGATAGATTTTTTTCAAATTTTGCATACATGCTCAAAATAGAAGACAATGCAATATTCAATTATTAGTTTTACAATAAGTCAATTAATTTAGTTAATTTTAATTAATTTCGATATTTCGATATAATTAAGATATTTCGACTTTAATATAAAATAAAAGAGTAATATAAGAAAAAATTGATTGCAAAATTTGTGTTTTAATTACATATAAGAGCATTGGTTTTAAAAATTCGTTTTTAATTTGCTTGTTTTACTATGATTATGATTTGACAAAAATTGAAAATTTGTCAGACTTCATCATGTCCAGAACGTGTAAAAAAACGCTTGGAAGCAGAACCTATAGTTCTTATTTGTCGTCAAACTTGCAAGTAGCCATGCTGGGAATCAGTACTGGCAGAATAACACAAAGAGAAGCACACAAATTATACAAAATTCCTAGATCAACACTAAGGAACAAATTCAAAGGTGCACATTCAAATAAATATGGTAAGCAGACAATATTTTCTGATGAGGAGGAAGCCGCTTTCAAGTCTTATGTTATGACGGTATCAACATTTGGATTCCCCGCAGATAATTCAGATTTTCGGAATATTGTTAAAGGTTATATCCAGGACAGGTTATAAAATTAAATGATTTAATTTAATACCTTTTAACTAGGTGTAAAATTTGCAAAAATGTTGCTTTATTAGGTGAAACAAGTTAGAAAAGCCGGGGCAGAAGTTTGTCTTATGAAGAGAAGCGGACATAACTGGAAATGGTCGAAACCTGGTGAGAACTGTCTATCACGAGGTTGAGATCTTCACACTCATATCAGCTCCAAAGCAAATTTTTAGGAGGGGACTTTACTCAGTTCCTGAGCTGCAGCGCATTGATTATTTCTGACGAAATCAATTTATTGTGTTATTTCTTGCTCCGTTCTCTTGATTTATAAATGTGTTGCAACTCATTTTTCATGTTTAATATTTACTAGAGATTAAAGAAAAAAATAATTAATGATAAACTTTGATCCAATGTTTTGGTAGAGCAGTTTATAATGTGAATTCAGGTGAAATATCAAATAAAATTTTGCTCGATATGTTTGGGGACTCTAAACGGTGCCAAAACAAGCTGAATTAATTCTGTGAAAAGTGTTTTACGTTACTGCATGAACCGCCCGGTTCATGCAGTACCATCAGTACCTTTGATTTAAGGTTTCCGAACGGGCGTGGCCGGACCAAATTTTTGTGCCAAGTAAAAAGTTTTAAGCCTGTGAAAATGGGTTGGGCTGGGATAATTTAAACAGGCTGGGTTGACCTGAAGGTATGGCCTATGAGTTGCCGACGGGCCTGGTCGCACAAAATCGACCTGAGAAGTACTCAGTTTAAACCACATTATATAGTTTCACGTTGCTCAAGTTCTGTATGTTGAAAAAATATTCCTAGAATAATTTGAGAGGGTTCTTGTGTCATTTCAAATAATTTTTGCAAGATCCTTATTTATAAAAACAAGTAAAGGAAAAAACGAGTTTTTAACACAAACTTTAATTTCAAATACACTCGATTTAGAAATACAAAAGATGTTCAAATAAAGTTTTTTTTAATTGAATCATGTATTGTCATCCAATATATAGTTATGCTGAACGTTTTAGCTTTCAAGCTAGTCAGAAAGCTGGTTAAATTTTATTTGTAAGATTTACGTACAGAGAAAGCCACACACACACAAACGGAGATTGCAACCTAAATAAAAATTTGTAAAAACTACCGTAATATAATTTATAAATTAGACTCCCTTTGCATCATTTATTGACTTATATAGAAATTCGCATGTCAACAACTATATTATTTTCACTCATAAAAAATAAGACCTTTTTATTTTTTCTAGTATTTTTTTCAAACCACTCGAGTGTTCATTCTCATATGTCACAGACTCTTCCGAGTCGTTTATTTGCATATGCGATTCATCATTTTCTGTCTGTATGGGAAACTAAGCTTCTTCAGAATTCTACTTAATATTGATACAAAGTCAAAATCAAATGACCTACAATTGTAAGACTACGATAAATTATAATCATACATTTTTTATTCAACCGCTGATAATGCTGATCAAAGCTTCATTATATTCTTGAACATAGACAGACATGGTGTAACGTAATTTACCAATAATTATTTGGGGAAGATTTTTCAAATCTTCGTAAATGTTATTGTTCAAACTCAGTTTTTATAACTTGTAATAGGTTAGTAGGTACACTAAGTGTTTACGATTTTGTGTGTTTATCCAACAGTTATGACAATGTTGCGACGTAATGAAATATTTACATTTTCTTATGTGTATGTATGTATATGTATGTGTATGTATGTATGTGTATGTATGTATGTATGTATGTATGTATGTATGTGTATGTATGTATGTGTGTGTGTGAAAATATTCATTGGCCGAAAAATTTCCAAACATAATTAGTTCTTGTTCGTCATTTAAAAGAGAACAGTTTCTCCTATTTGATTCAATTTCTTCTTATAATCAAAAATTTGGTTTCTTTTTGTTATTCTGATTTATTTGTAAAAGTATGCAAACACACTTTTTTCTTCATTAGTATTGGGGACACGTGTTCGACGAGGATGTGTTGGTCCACAGGGACTTTCGGCCCCCATTCATCGACTCTTCAAAACATTTCCTAATTGACAGTCGATGGTCTACGTTTTGATTTCAAAAATTTTCAACGCATCTCCTACTTGTTCACGTTTGTTCATCATCATCATCATCATCTTCGTCTTCATCTTCAAAGTCCGTCTAACGTTCGACGCAGGCTTACAGTTTTATTCTTTTCCAATTGTTGCATATCGCGCGATCTCGCCACTCGAACGCATGCGAGAGCTGCTAAATGGATTATCAAGCAAAATGTAAAAAACTAACTCGTTGCATTTACACTGGAGAGCTTACGAAATGTTCTAAAAAGTTCAACTTTTCTTTAACGAGGTTTTCATGAAGAATCGGTCACCATGAACATCCTCACTCAAGGGTCACCCAATGGTCTTCATCGTATTAAGCACTCGGATTGTGACCACGGCCAACCCCGGATTGTCAGAACCCTCTGCATCCACCACGCCCTTCGACCTCTGACATTGTATGTCATTATTGTTCTCTCTGGACTTTCTTTGGCTAGTCTACTTGTTGCGCTGATCAGTGGAAACTGGTTGTTTACAAAAGAGAGGATATCTCTGGTAAATGGGACAGCTCGTTACTTAGAAGTATCCAGTGGTCTTTGGATCAAGTGCTCTTTTGAAAGTAGGTCTTGCTGCTGTGTCCATGTAAATAAATTTGCTTATTTTAATAAAAAAAATAATTTAACCAGTTTTAAACAAAACTGGTATCAATATTTTGAGTTTTGTTTTTTTTTAAATTATCATTGCTACTTTAGACTTTATATATGATTTTTTTGGGTGAGGGGTTTCACTTCAGAAACTGCTACAAAGTAGTTTAACAGATGTCTAACACATTTGGTACTTAACGCTAATAAAATGACAAGGACGTAAATAGTTAAATTAAAAAAAATAATGTATCATATTAATAATCTGTAAAAAGAATATATTTATGGAAAATGCTAAAAAACACATCTTTTTAAAAAATTCAAGCTGAAAGTTATTTCTAAGACGCGCACATAAATACAAACACACGTACACGTATATGGACAGGAACAGCATCGAACAAGCAATAAAACATCTAAAATGGCTTCCATAAAGAAATTAATATCTCTAATGGCAAAACTTTCCCGCTGTTCTCGAATCAAACGATCATCTACGCTTGAGTTGAGCATGGGTCATGCAGAGATGATTCGCATGGTTTTTGGTTTCATTTGCACGATTAAATTCAATCACGAAGCAAACCTCCAGTCACGCTGCCCTTTCGGTCAACACTAACCAGATGGTTGAGGAGGCTGATGCATGCCGGTGACGCTTGAAACGTCGTCGTGCTCCGCTGAGAAAGTCCCATAATTTGGCAATCAGGACACAATTGACCCCTTTCACCGGCCATCAATTTTCTCGCCTCTCCCTTCGGCAATTAGGAACAACGACATCCTTGTAACGACAGCCATGTTTCAATTTGTCACCAGCTCACTGATGCGAAACGTGCTTTATTTTCCAAATCGCCTCTTTCGTTCCTTAACCCCGAGTGGTTTGTAATCTCACGCAATGTCTTTTACCAGATATCGAAATATCTTGTCAAAACGGAAGCTAGTCATAGGTTCTTACATTTACAACACTCAAGCGATAAAGGGATGTAATTCTTCTTATTATTATATCAAGTCATTTGAAGTAAGAGCAGTTGCAGCAAGATTTTGACTCACACAGATGAAGTAAGAGGATAGTAGTGAATCTATGAATGCATGCGTTGTTGTTGTAATGATGTGTGTGTGTCGTGCATTGATTTTTTGGATCGAAGTTTGTTAGAGAGTGAGTTCAATTGACCTTGATGTCGTACACGTGCAGTAAACCAATGTGATGACAACATAAATTCATCAACAAAATTGATTTTGCGTCCGGATTTCGCTTTAATTTTAATTGATGGAAAGTATTTATAAGCTGTTTTAGAATTATATGTAGCCTATGAACTATATAAACAATATACTTTGTGATGGGATGTAGTATAAGACGTACCAAATAACTATTTTATTTAATAATTCGATGTAATCTTCACCTATTGCTCGCAGCCAACCTGTTTTGTTTTCTTTTGGGACATTGAACATTATAAGTAATCAAATCTAAAATAGTAGAGCGTTATCAATTTGCATGTTTTGAAATAAGATGCAATCCATAATATAACCAAAATAGTTTTGTTATTGGATGTAAACCATGTAACCCGATGTGATCCATATCATTTCCATAATGTAGGTACTTGTGATTAAATGTGATTCATGCTACTTTTTTTTATTTTAATATAAATTTACAACAAACGAACATACGTTTTATTTTTTAATTTAGAAAAAGCATTGATTGAAAAATATGATATTTGAAACCTTGCTTAGCAAATTTTAAAATGCGTTTTAGATTGGGTTCAAAAAGTAATTATTTCTAATATATTGTAAAATATTGTGAACTATGGAGCATCGCAGAGACGATACCTACGTTTTGTAATTAATGTGCTGTAGATTGAAAAAAAATGACAAAAGTCCTCGTTTTATATTGAATAGACTGAATTCAGCGCATTTTTAGCTAATGCGTTTAAATGCTTAATATACCTTTATTTTATAGATTTACTAGCAGGATACCGAGCTTTGCCGGGGTTTTTAGAGGCTTTTCTATCGTTTTTCTCTTGCTCCCGCTTCCTTCTCGCTTAATCTCCAGCTCCCGGTCGCTTTCCCGTTCCCGCTTGATCTCCCGTTCCCTGTCGCTTTCCTGCTCCCGATCGCTTTTCCGTTCCCTCTCGCTTTCCCGTTCCCACTCATTTTCCAGTTCCCGCTCACGCTCGCTTTCCCGTTCCAGTTTCCGTTTGCTCTCCCGTTCCTGCTCATTTTGTAACCAATCTCATTTTTTTCTTAATAAATCCTTCCTCCATTGACTCTCAAGATTGTGTGAAAAATCATCACTATTGAATGAATGGTGCAGCAATGCCTAAAGATATTTCAGACAACTTTGAGAGTCAATAAAGGAAGGTTTTTGTGAAAAAAGATTGAGATCGGTTACAGCATGAGCGGAGCGAGAGCGGAAGAGCGAGCAGAAACGGAACTGGAGAATGAGCGGATACGGGAAAGCAAGCGGGAACGGAAAAGCAACCGGGAGCGAAAAAGCAATGTTCAGTTTTGTTGTGGGCCTGTGGATAGTTTGAAATAACTTCTGCGGTTCTACATGATCTCCGGTAACACCAGTGCTGCCGTGATTTTAAGAGCGTCCAAAACAAAGTGTGTCGATACTTAAGGACAATGTCGAACCAATGGTTTATGTTATGATGAACCGCAAATTTAAACTATATTACTTAGTTGTTTTTTAACAGTTATCTTATACATTCATCAAAAAATAAAAAAAACTGTCATACTCCGAAGTAAAATGGTTTTGCCAGATGGAAGAAAGTCTGGCGAAGAGAATGTCTGCCAAGTAAAGGGGGATGTTTGGTAAGAAATTTTGATACGGAGAAATTTCCCACATACAAATTAAAATACTACACCACAGCATATAAATAATATGCCGCACCTTGTAAACAATACACTATAAGATGTAAATAATATGACAGAGTTGTAATCTTCATTTTCCCAGTTGTAAATTATGTTTCGTGTTTTCGTTTCAAGACCGTAGTTTGTAAATGAATAAAACTACTTTTTTTAATCATTAAAAGTAGTAATATGGTATAGTAATAGTCACAATTGCTGACGTCAACAATGTATTTGTTAATAGCTACTTCTTATTTAGGTGGGCAAACATTTGAAATAAATCGCTATAATAAATTCATAAGCACGTGAATAAAACAGAAGCGTAAGCAATAACTGTGATGGGATGTCTATGTTTATGAAAAGAGACGTTTAAATTTTTTTCTGTTAAAAGTTGTTCAATATTTTGTAAATATCTGTTTTAATTTAAAACAAGTAAATTAAAAACGAATTTTTAAAACCAATGCTTTTATATGTAATTAAAACACAAATTTTGCAATCAATTTTTTATTATATTACTCTTTTATTTTATGTTAAAGTCGAAATATCTTAATTATATCAAAATATCGAAATTAATTAAAATTATCTAAATTTATTGACTTATTGTAAAACTAATAATTGAATATTGCATTGTCTTCTATTTTAAGCATGTATGCAAAATTTGAAAAAATCTATCATCAGGAAGTGACTCAAAAATTGATTGCAAGATTTGAAACAGACAGAGAAACAAACAGACAGACAGAGAAACAGAGACGACGAGTTAATAAAAGCATTGGTAATAATAATAAAAATATCATCAAAAAGCATCGAATTTAAATATCTCAACTATTTTCATGAAAATTTCGTACACGCTTGAGAATCGCGGTCAGTGAGTGTGGTTCGTGTTAACTTGGTAAAATAGTCTGCCAGTCGGTTAGCGTTTTGTGGTCAAGAAAACCCTCAAGAAAACCCTCAAGAAAACCCCCAAGAAAACCCTCAAGAAAACCCTCAAGAAACCCCTCGATAAAATCCTCAAGAAAATTGACTTATTGTAAAACTAATAATTGAATATTGCATTGTCTTCTATCTTGAGCATGTATGCAAAATTTGAAAAAAATCTATCATCAGGAAGTGACTCAAAAATTGATTGCAAGATTTGAAACAGAGAAACAGACAGAGAAACAGAGCCGACGAGTTAATAAAAGCATTGATAAAAATAAATATTATTGTTTGCTGTTTTACTACTTGGATTTTTTATTTCGATTTTTGCACTCGTTTGAGTCATAGAAAAAGAAAACGTAAACGAAAAAGAGAAAAAGAAAAAAATATAAAAATAAATAAATAGACAAAAAACCAGGAAAAAATTAAGAAAGATATGATAGAAAGAGAAAAAACAATAAAATAGAAACAAACAAGTAAATTAAAAACGAATTTTTAAAACCAATGCTCTTATATGTAATTAAGACACAAATTTTGCAATCAATTTTTTCTTATATTACTCTTTTATTTTATATTAAAGTCTGGCCTGGCGTAATATGGTTCGAAGAGCATTGCGATTTCCATTAAGCTCATAAACAAAAATTTTGCAATCAATTTTTTCTTATATTACTCTTTTATTTTATATTAAAGTCGCAATATACAACAAATAAATATAATAAACATATATATATATATATATATATATATATATATATATATATAAAATCCTCAAGAAAATTAACTAAATTAATTGACTTATTGTAAAACTAATAATTGAATATTGCATTGTCTTCTATCTTGAGCATGTATGCAAAATTTGAAAAAAATCTATCATCAGGAAGTGACTCAAAAATTGATTGCAAGATTTGAAACAGAGAAACAGACAGAGAAACAGAGCCGACGAGTTAATAAAAGCATTGGTAAAAATACAACAAAACAAAAATAAAATAAAAAAACACGAAAAAATAATTTTTGTTTATAAGGTGTTTAACAGGATTTTTTAAGAATGAGAAAAAACAAAGTGATATCGAGAAAAAAATTGAAAGAACCTAAAAAATAGTTAATAAAAAACAAAAGCCTCTGAAAAAATCAGGGCAACGCCGGGTAACCAGCTAGTATGTATGTATGTATGTATGTATGTATGTATGTATGTATGTATGTATGTATGTATGTATGTATGTATGTATGTATGTATGTATGTATGTATGTATGTATGTATGTATGTATGTATGTATGTATGTATGTATGTATGTATGCATATTATTAATTTCACAAGCCATTACAACCTCATTAAAATGTTTTTAACACATTTTTTTTGTTTATGTTATTTTTTTCTTTTGCGTACTTACATACATACATACATACATACATACATACATACATACGTACATACGTACATACATACATACATACATACATACATACATACATACATACATACATACATACATACGTACATACGTACATACGTACATACGTACATACGTACATACATACATACATACATACGTACATACATGCATGCATACATTTCTTGAATCTTCGTGACAGCATTTCATCAGTCCCATCAAGCGCAACCTGTAAGGTGTACCCCTTGTTCAATTTTTTTTCTTCAATTCAAGCCGAATAAGAATAAGAACGCGAATCCCTCATTGAACTTGTGCTATTACATCACGTTCCTTGACACAAAGCAACAAGGCTCTCTGCTGATCAGCACATGTTTCTTTAAAATTAAGGAAAATGTTCTCACCCAAACTAGTACCATCAATGACGTCAACCACTTCAGGCAAAACGAATGCATAGCAAATCAGCAGTGGAACCCTGCTTTTGATGCATGACTCCATCAACAAAACAAGCATCACCATGATACAACTCCTCAACGACCTGCTTACCAAATTTTGGTAGTCTTCCAAACACTCTTTCGCTTTTCCAGAAAGCACTTGCTGCAGCAATTCCGTTTTTTCTTCAAAAAATCCGAGAGAGTCCAATCACACTCAGCCACAGGGCTTAGACACAACTGGTGGACTATGGTTTGAAGTGGGTTTCCCCACAGGAGCCCACAACATTTTTTTACAACAGCAACACGCTGGTCCAGAACCGTGTCCAACACTGCCTGAGCCGTCTCTGCGACCAGATTCTCAACAGTCTTGCTATCCGGCCAACACTCAGGCAAACCAATACCAGAGAATTACCCGTTTCCATTCAATTGTTTGCTTTTTACTGCCAATGCGTTTTCAGGGCAGACCTGACCACCCAGAAATAGTTTTTCTCTCGTTTTCTTTTGTGATGATTTTTCTTTTTCTCTTGTTTTCTTTTGTGCTGCTTTGTTTCCTTTTCTCATTTCGGCTATCAAATCTTTCAAAAAATTTGTGAATTTTTTATTCGTATCCAACTTTTATTTTTCTAGGTCAAACCTATTGTCTTCCAATGCCCTCTGAAGGCAGTCCACAAGCTCGGGCTGTCCCCCTTTAGTGTTCAGCCTCCGTTTTGTTAGCTCACGCCTTAATACAGCAACGGAAAGTTCTTCCAGTATACTTTTCAAACCATTTCTTTCAGATCCCATTTCTGACATTAATGTTGTAATATTGACAATCGTATTTGGGTTCTTCTAGAATGGTTTTATAATTTATTGAGTACTTTTTCTCTTTGGTATTTTCAACAAGTCCATTTAAGTTTATCAATAGACGGAAAATGATATAACCGGGCGTAGATTTTAATAATACATACAACATCATGATATCAAATGATATCAAACAACACAGACATGTCGTATATTTTGGAAACCAAAACCAATACAATTTGAAAATTTTCAACTTCTTAAAAAGTCTCCGCATATGCAATGCCGTGCAAAATGATCGCAACGTTTCGTGCCTACGTGCTGGCATGTGTCCATGTAAATGTACACATTTGACATTGCGTAATTTGGTAGCAAAAATTTTTTTTTCGTATTAATTTATTTTTATTTAATTTACAATACAGAAAATAAATAAAAAGAAAATATTTGAATCAAAATAAAAGCCTGCAAATATTTAATTTTACGTTTGATTAGACTATTTCGCTGGATTTGGAAGAATGGGTCAGGCCAAGTTGACCTTTGGTCTTTATCAAAATTTGTCACTTGAAAAATTCTTTTGAAACTTCATATTTTTCTGGTATTTTTCACATAGACAACGCCGCAAAGATGACGATGATGATGGTGATGATGATGATATGGTTATAGCAATGATGAAGAGCATGACGACGACGACGACGACGACGATGATGATGATGATGATGATGATGATGATGATGAATATGATGATGATGGTGGTGGTGGTGGTGGTGATGATGATGATGATGATGGTAGTGATGATGATGAGGATGATGGTGGTCATGGTGATAATGACGACGATGATGATGATGATAATGGTGAGACACGGACCGTTAGTTGGTTTTCGGTAGTACACTTCAATCAAAATTCACCTGCGGCTCAATATTTTATTCTTTTTTGAATCATCATAAATTGAGAATTAAAAAAAGCGTTTACGCAATTTGCAAAAATAATAAAATAATAAATTGAAAATTTATTTAATTTTGTTCTTTACCTTTTAAAATAACTCAAATTGCAATGTTACAATAACTTATCCGGATTTCTTTTTTGTTGTATGAAATGATTTTGGGTCTTGGTTTGGGTTTACGGAAAGTTCGCCCCCGTTTTTTCGCCCCCGTCTTTTTGCTCCGTTTTTTCGCCCCCAGGAAAGTTCGCCGCTGGGAAGTTTCGCCCCCGGTTTTTTGCCCTTGGGAAAGTTCACCCACACGCTTTTTGCCCCTGGGAAAATTTGCCCCGGTTTTTCGCCCCCGTTTTTTCGCCCCTAATTTTTTGCACCCGGTTTTTGGCTTTCAGATTTTTGCCCCTGTAAAAATTTGCTTCCGGTTTTTGCCCCAATTGTTTTGCCTCGGTTTTCATTCCTGATTTTAATTTGGAAAATATTCTCAACATTATATAATTTTTTTGCACGTTCTTGTTATGAGACGTTAGTTCCTGGGGTTTTCGACTTTTTTCCTCCGACAACCTTTTATCCTTGGAAAAGTAATATTAACCCCTGAAAAATATTTCCAGCAGTGTTTCATCCAGACAACTTGACTTTGAGAAGAAATTTGAAAATTAGTGGAGCGCAGGAACGTTATTTTAGCATAAATCTGAGCCAAAGATTTTAAAACCCTCACTTTAAAACATTTCTTTTAAGTAAAAGCCGGGGCGAAAAGACGGGGGCAAAAAACCGGGTGCGAAACTTCCCAGGGAAAAACTTCCCCGGGGCAAAAAAACGGGGCGAAAAGCCGGGGGCGAACTTTCCGCATCCCCATGGTTTGCCCTTAAATGTTTGTGTTTATGGGTGTGTGAGCTTATGTGTTTTTGTTTTTCAATATGCTTTTTCTATGATGTCAAATAATTTTATTTAATTTCTTACAATATTTATGCTAAATAAACTATTTTTTATTACCAATGCTTTTATTAACTCGTCGTCTCTGTTTCTCTGTCTGTCTGTTTGTTTCTCTGTCTGTTTCAAATCTTGCAATCAATTTTTAGTCACTTCCTGATGATAGATTTTTTTCAAATTTTGCATACATGCTCGAAATAGAAGACAATACAATATTCAATTATTAGTTTTACAATAAGTCAATTAATTTAGTTAATTTTAATTAATTTCGATATTTCGATATAATTAAGATATTTCGACTTTAATATAAAATAAAAGAGTAATATAAGAAAAAATTGATTGCAAAATTTGTGTTTTAATTACATATAAAAGCATTGGGTTTTAAAAATTCGTTTTTAATTTACTTGTTCCAAATCTAATTCTACTATCATCAAAAACATCAATCCCGGAGAAAATAAATATTGAAATAAAAAAAGGATATAACTAATGACATGCGAGCCAATTTAGAAAGCAAAAATGTATAAAGAATGTTTGACGTAGATGAGACAGATGCAAGAAACAAAAGAATAAAATTAAGGAGTGAAATTTAAATTTTCGTAGTATTAAAAAATTACTTTTTTTATTTTTCTGTCAATTCTAATCTATATATATAAAAATGAATGTTTGTATGTATGTATGTATGTATGTATGTATGTATGTATGTATGTATGTATGTATGTATGTATGTATGTATGTATGTATGTATGTATGTATGTATGTATGTATATAGGTATTGTATTCATGCATTGCTACACCATTCATCCGATCGTAATGAAATTTTCACACAACCTTGAGAGTCAAGGGGAATCAAATATAGAGAAAATTTTTTTGAAATCCGTCAAAAAATGAGCGGAGCGGAGCGGGTGAGCGAGCGGGAACTATATATATATATGTATGTGCGTATGTATGTGTGTATGTATGTATGTGTATGTGCATGTATGTGCGTCTGTGTGTGTTTTTATGTATGTACTAGCGGAGATACCCGGCGTTGCCCGGGTTTTTTAGAGGTTTTTCTAATGTTTGTCTCTTTCTCTCCCGTTTCCTTTTCCACCTGCTTTCCCACTCCTGTTCGCTTTCCCGTTTTCGGTCGTTTTCCCGCTGCCGGTCGCTTTACCGCTGCCGGTCGCTTTCCCGCTCCCGGTCGTTTACCCGTTCCCGGTCGCTGTCCCGTTCCCGCTCACGTTTGCTCTCCCATTCCCGTTCACGCTTGCTTTTCCGTTCCCGCTCGCTGTCCGTTCCGGGTC